>CAUZXS010003696.1:0-181215 GCA_963585895.1 Sepioteuthis lessoniana
GGATGTTTGTGAATACCTCCTCTTTGATTGGCTCTTGGAAGTAAGTCTAATGACACTGTATGTTTGGATTTAAAGAAACATGGACACAACCAATACTGGATTCTGCACTTAATTGACACATCCACTAGATACAGCACTGCCAGGCTGATTAAAACCAAAAAGAGTGAAAAAATTATTTGCAGCATATTTTTAATGTGGTTATCATATTTTGGAGCCCACAAACAGTTTTTGAGTGACAATGGGGTGGAATAATTTAATAATGAAGGCTACTGACAGATGAATGAAAAAAAGGATATTGAAACATGCACTGCAGCTGTGGAAAGTTCATTTAGCAATGGGGCTGTAGAATGTCATAATTTGATAGTGGCTGAAGCAATGGAAAAGATGTTAGAAGATGAGAAATCTGAGCAAGAAATAGCCCTGGCTTGGGCTGTTCATGCCAAAAATGCACTTCAGAATCATTCTGGACATAGCCCAAATGAGCTTGTATTTGAGTTCAAAATAAATACACCCACAGTTTTGACTGATTGGTTATCTGCATTGGAAGCTATAACAACCAGCGACATGATTAGATTAAATTTAAATGCCTTACATGCAGCCAGGAAAAACTTCATGAAAGCTGAATCAAGAAAAAAAATTCAGAGAGCACTGAGATCTAACGTAAGGACAGATGCATATGAAGGATTTGTAACAAGTCGCAGTGTCTATTATAGAAGACTAAACTGCAAGGGATGGTGTGGTCCTGCTAAAATATTTGTTAAGAAAGGTCTGTGTGTACTGATCAGACATAGAGGTACATTTTACAAGATGCAATCATATCACTTGATGAGGATAAACAAAGAGTTTGGAAGTCCAAGAAATGAAGAAAATAAAATTTCTTCAAATGAAATAAATGAAGTCTTAGATGAAGATGATGTAATAATATAATAAAAGTCCTCACAAAAAAGTGAAGAATTGAAAGATAACAGTGGAAAATCCATGTAGAAATGCAGTTGTGGAATATAAAAGGAATGGAAGTGAAGAGTGGAAAAAAGGGAAGATTATGAGCACACAGCCAAAATAATCAACTGGAAAATATAGCCATTGACTGAATATAAAACCAGAAACAGAAAACTAAAATCAGATTTATATCAATTGGGATCATGTTGATTAATGGAGACTTTTACACTAAGTAACAGATGGAATAAGTTTGCTCATGACTGAACAAGAACTAGCAAAAGATGTGATTGACGCAAAGAAAAGTGAAATAGAAAATATTGAAATTCATGAAGTATATGAATATATGCCTGACATGAGTCAGAAATGTATATCAACAAGATGAGTGATAATGGAGAAATCCAAGGACGATAATGAAGGCCTGCCTTGTTGGACATGGTTATGAAGAAGATTTGCATAACATGAAAACAGGCTCTCCAGCATGAAACTATACGTATTGTAATTTTAACAGCCTCTGTTATGAAGTGGCAGGTTGAGACTCTTGATTTCACCTCAGTGGTATTTCTTAGACCGTCACAGGTATGAAAGCTGAAAAGATGTATTTATGGATTAAATGATGCATCTCATTTATGGTAAAAGAGAGTCAATTATGAATTAACAAACCTAAAGAGAATAATAAATGTGTATGACAATGTACTGTTTCTTTGACATGTTAACTTGATGGGTATTCTGGCAATGAATATATATGATTTCATATTTTGTGGAAATGATGTACTTCAGAGGAATGTGATCTCAGAATTAAAAAGAATATTCAAAGTTGGAATACATGAAAATGGAACCTTCAAATTTTTGGGATTTGGTGTTAAGCAAACAAAAAATGGGATTACTATTGACCAAAAACTTTATGCTTCATCTATATCCCCAATTGATATAAAGAAAGGAAGGTTCTTAAGAAAACCAATGATAAGTTGAGTCAAGGGGAGAAGACAGATTTAAAAAGACTGACAGGTCAAATGATGTAGGTAGCCACTCAGACAAAACCTGATGTATCTTTTGATGTATGTAGGATGAGCAATACTGGAAAATCTCCAAAAGTGAAGTTACTGTTCAAGGCCAACAAGTCACTACTACAATTAAAATTCAAAAAAGGTTCTATATCCTTTACACAACTGGAAAAACCTGCAGGTCTGAATGTTGTTTTCTATTCAGATGCCACCTATGCTAGCTTGGAGGATGGATCTTCACAGTGTGGTTTTATCATCTTTGTGGCAGAATGAACCGAATGGCTCCTATGTATGCTGGTCATCAAAAATACTTGACAGGGTAACAAAGAGTTTATTAATCTCAGAGACTCTTGTGTCCAGTGAGAGAGCTAATACTGGTGTATTGATAGCTGCTATACTGCAAGAGATATTCAGACTATCCAGGTTGTCTGCAGTCCTTTGAAAAACAGACAACGCATCTCTAATAGAAACTTTAAAATCCTCAAATCTGGTTAGTGACTGGTGTCTGAGAGTTGATGTGGCTAGAGTAAAGCAAATGATGATGATGAAGGAAATCCAAAGTGTAGATCAGGAGACAAGAACAGATCACAGATTGCCTGACGAAGGTAAGAGCCGCTTCTGATATTCTGAGAGACTAGCTACCCTAAATAAACTATTTTTATTTTAAACACAACTGTATTCTTCACAAGAAGACACCAGCAATGTTGAAGTTTGAGTTAGCTAACTTGGTATCTCTTTATATATTGTTGTCTCACTGGTTTTGTAGTTCTTAATTCTTGAATAAGTATAATATACAGCTAAATATGCAATGTGTCAGTGCTGCAGTATTATCAAATTAACAATCAACACAATTTACCACAAATAAGATTAACTAGCTGAAAACTCTCCTTTGGGTAGGAATATTAAGTTACATAAATTAACCATAAGTTTATTGGTCTTACTTTTCATTGTAGCAATAAACACAAGTATAACATCAAACTATATTTTCATATATATATATATTCAATTGTAGTCGAGGGTGACCTGAAGGTTCCCTTTTCAATAGCTACTACACCGAGGTGTAGGGAAGGGCGCAACTCCTTTCCTTGAGAAGCCAATGTCTATTTTATATGATTATTAAGTAAAAAAAATATTGACCATTGATCTCTTTTGTCATAAAATTGTAAATTCATTGCAATAATCAAAACATTTTCTTTGAAGTTTTAATTGCAAAAATATAGCATAAAGTTATGAAAAAAGTAAAATTTATTTTTGCACAACTAAAGCCAGTTTTAGACTGTTTTTATGTTCATTTTTTGTCATCCAAAATCAACTTTAATGTAATTAAAAAGTGTCAAAAAATGAAAAAATATAGTAGCCATTGTAGAAGTATCAGGTTCAAAAAAATTTAATAAGTATTTCATGAGACAAAAGAAGTATGGATGACCAAAAATAACAAAACTTAGTAGTCTCAACAATGCTAAAGGCCTATTTTTAACATTAAAAGCCATCATATAATGAGCGAGATTTGTTATATCTGTGATGCTAAGTCAAATCCTGTTATAATTAATCATTCTTTCATCAAGGTCAAAAAATGGGATGGTACATAACTACAGAGGACACTGGCTGACTGCTTACTTTATAGATGTGGTGGTAGGCAGGTCACATGACCCCTTTTGACCAATTAGAAGGCTTCACAAGTAGTGCCCAAAGTACATAAATCCACCTGGATTTCTTTCCTTTTCCCAGTAGCTTTAGCCATCAACATGTGGCTGAGCCTCAGCCTGGCCTTGCAGAATGATGCCCTCTCATGCAGTAGTGACAGCTAACAAACCACAAACCCTTGATCAAATTCTTTATGAAAACTTTCATGCAGTAACACCAGTTAGCACTCACAGCTATTCTTAATTTTGCTGCTTATTCACAGAATTCTAGACAACAGTCCTGACAACAAACATGCAGCACAATGACTCAATAGGTGTCTTTATCTACTGCAGTAAGTGAAGCATAAAGACTCTTCCTAAAGTGTCATATCTCATCATAAATCCCTGTGCTGACTTGTGCAACTTATATTGAACCCTTACTTATGGTCCTCTACCCACATAAAAGAATCTTAAAAAACAAGGAAAAACAATAACTTCAGAAAGAAAACGAAAAAAAGAATCTTAAAAAATGAGGAAAAACAATAACGGTTCTTCCTTGAATTGCTAAAACAACAAGAAGCACTTTTTTAAAGGTCTAAGTAATAACCAGCCTACAGATAGTACTACTATTTTCACTCAAAATGCAGTGTGGAACACACTCGAAACATTTTCCTACGCACCAGATGAGGATAAAACCTTTGAGGCATATTACAGAAGATATGAAGATATCTATATTACTGACTGTGCCGATTGGACTGATGCAAAAAAGTCCGACTACTTCTATTAAAGCTAGGAACTGTGGAATGCAACAAGTTTGTAGATTATATCTTACCAAAAAAAACTTGCGAACTTGGCTTTTTAGAAACAGTTAAATTACTGTTAGAATTATTCAGCTCCAAAACGTCTCTATTCCACAAAAGATCGAAATGTCTCAACTTAACAAAAAGGGACAGTGATGATTATTTAGGGTTTGCCTCGGTCATCAATAAGAACTGCAACGATTTTAAACTAGATGAATTGTCAGCGGATAACTTCAAATGTCTGATATTCGCACAAGGCCTAGTGTTGGCAAAAGACGCGGAGATAAAACGCAGAGTTTTGTTGAAATTAGAGAACGAACCCAATCTCACACTTCAAAAACTGTCTGAAGACTGTCAGAGGATAGTGAGTGTCAGGAAAGACTCAAAAAATATCGAGGAGTCTGGTGTTGCTTATGTAAGGAAAGTCAAGCATAGATCCTAATCATACTCTCTGGTAAAAGAGAGAAAAAAATATGATTACCCAAAATTTCAATACAGGCAGACTAGTGACAACCAAAAAAAAACACCCAGTGCTTGCTACTGCTATGGAAAAGTACATTGGGCCAAGGACTGTCCCTATCGTACAAAAAAATGTCAAAACTGCGATAAATTTGGACATAAGGGCTCACAGTGTAGAAACAGAAAAATAATTAAAAACAGAGTCAGACATACAAAAAGTGAGGACAAGTGAGACAAATTTGTTTGTAAATACATAACAGTCAAAGTACTAAATAAGTCGGTGAGATTTCAGTTAGACTCTGGCTCTGATTTATCAATAATAAACTTACAAACTTGGAGAAAATTAAATAGGCCAATAATAAAGATGACAAGCAAGACAGTGTGAATGGTAACAGGACACAAAATAAAATTTGAAAGCGAAATAATTATCCCTGTATCACTAAATGGTATAACAATAAAGTTAAAAGTCTTTGTACTGAAGAACACAGAAAATCTGTTTGGGTTGGACTGGTTTCAGAAATTTAATCTCTGGGATCAACCAATTAGTGTTTTGCCAAAAAGTAGAATGCATTACGGCTGAAGCTGAAAAAATTAAGATGGAACTAAAAGGTAGTTTCCCCAAAGTATTTTCAGCTGGTCTTGGCAAATGTACTAAAATTAAGGCAAAATTTGAACTGAAGGAAAATACATGCCCCATTTTTAGAAAGAAGCGAAGTGTACCGTTCGCCGCGAGCGAAGAAATAAATAAAGAGCTAGACCGATTAGTGAATATGGGCATATTATCAAAAGTGGAATTCAGCGAATGGGCTGCTCCAATGGTATATATAAGAAAAAAATCTAAGGAAATCCGGGTATGCGCAGATTTTTCTACACAGATTTTTGAACACTGCACTCAAGGATTACCACTATCCACTTCCCAACCCAGAAGAAGGTATGTTTGAAGGGTAAAGTGGAGCAATCCAGGGAAAAGAGTAGCGCCCTCCCCTACACCTTGGTGTAGTAGCTATTGAAAAGGGAGCTTTCGGGTCACCCTCGACTACAGTTGCCAACTTTACTTATTATAACAATAGATTGTCACTTTTGAAAGTGTCATTTATTCTCTCTGAATAATTTCAAGTGTCTTACTTAGTTAAGTACCCTGCAAATCATGGCTACCCTAATTACTTTTAGTGATTAGTTTTATTGGTTTTATTTTTTCATAGCTTAATATATGCTTAAATGAAGGTTGATTTGGAGAAGAGACAACTCAAATTTTCCCTAATATTTGTGCTATATTACAAATGAGTAAAATACCGTTAGTGACTATATCTTAAATCTCTTTACTTTCAGTGCCTTAAATAACAATTATAAATAAAGTAGACCATGTAAATATATCAATTGTTTTAGCAACAACAATAATAGTTTGATGTCAAAAATGATCAGATTTATTTAAAAAATTGATTTAAGTAAAATCGAGTTCAGAAATTAGGCAAATCTTATCAACTATTTTGTTGATAGCATGATTTACAAAATGAGAATAGCTATTACATATTTCTGATGTTTAAAAAGTATTATCGACGAGAAAGGTTTCATTTTTAATATCTCTTTTTTCTTATTTATGCAAAGAAAACAATACAAGAAAAATACACAAAACAAAACATGCACAATAGATACACAAAACATATCAAGCAAATGAGGATATTCTAAGACTTTCAAACATCTCCTTTATAAAAAGTATATATTCATTAGATTATATATAAGGATTGCTGGATATATAGAAAAATGATTAATCTGCCATTATCAGTGAAGACATGGTGATTATCATTCAGTCATACCAACAAGCTATTTTGTGTATGAACATCTTGTTTAAAATCTTAGATCTTAGACAAGATCTTCACACACAATATCAAATTTACTAAATAAATTTAATAAGAAGCAGACATTATTAAATTTAATAAAAAAATAAAGATATCAAAGCATTAATAGAATATTTGGTCAATGTAATTTATTCTGTGTAAAGAAATTTGTTCTTTTTTTAAAAGGGTGTTGCATATCACTTTGATTTAAGAATAAGACATAAGTAGTTTGGATTTCTTAGATAAAACATTGTCATAATTAGTTTTTCTTTTATTTTGCATTTTATCAGGTTGTTTTACATTCTGTAACTGTTAGTAGTATAGATCAAAAAATAAAGAAGTAGCCACCAATAAAATCTGAATTCACATTCTATATCCTTAAGAACTTGACAGACAGGGTTGATGCCTTACTGATTTAGCAACAGAAATCTATCAGCAGGTAAAATTCAAATTTAAGACTATTACATCTACTACTAGAAGGTGCAAACAATGTGACATGAAGAGAATTATATAAGGAAGAATGTAACTACATGACTAAATTTAAATTTTACCTGTTGATAGTCTCCATAACCAAATGAGTCAAATGTCATCTGTGTCAGACAGGCTCTCAAGGATTACAGGATATGAGTTAAAATCTCATTGGAGGCTATTTAATTTTTCAATCTATGCTTAATATTTGAGTTGTAAAATGTAAAACAATTTGAGTGTTGGAATAAAAAGCAACAAAGATAAGCTGAAAGGAAAACTAGTAAAAAATTAATAATACATCATTTAGTGGATTTTTTGGAAAGAATACTCATTATTGTTGTTTGAGGAAAGAAAGATTGTATATAATGTTTGAAAGCCTGAATTGTTCATAATGTAAGAAAAGCATAATGCAGTTAAACATGAATAAATGCTTTTAATGTCTAAAAAATTACTAAAAATGAATAAATTCTAACATATATATATATATATATATATATATATATATATATATATATGCGTGTGTGTATGTACATAAATAAAAGGTAAAAACAGTAGTGACTATAAACAACAAAACACATAAAAAAATCCAGGAAAAAGTATACATTGAATAAGTTAACTTTTATTACAAATATGATCAGCAAATAAAGAATTGATGACTACTGCCTAGCTTGCTGTTATTGACTGATTAATGGTCAGTACTTTAAATCTACATATGGATAATAAAAACCATCCCCTACTCTCAAATATAAAATAGTGGGACTGTGTTTCAAAACCATATGGAAATGGCAGGGTTTATATAAAAACAAAAAGAACACCATTTTGATAAAGTTGCCTAGAAATTGCGGAAAATACCTGATATTTGTGTTCAATTAAAAGTGGTACTTTACATTGCCCTAATACACACAACTAGGAAAAACAAAAAGAACACCCCAAAATTCAAAGTTTTCTGCTTTTAAATGCCAATTTTTTTGACATGGGGTCCTTTGTAAATGTCGACAATGTTTTAAAGTTGTTTAAAAAAAAAACAAGATAAAACTCCACTTGACATGGCAACAACAGTCAAAATGACATCATCTGAGCACTAATCAATAATGGGATAAATAGAATGTTGAGGATGTAAAATAAAGAGGTGGATTTGGAAAAATAGACAAGGAAACCAGACAATTTTTCTGTGAGAATCATGAGAAAATTCAAGTAAATTATACATTGAATAAGTTCATTTTGATTGTGATCAGCAGATAAACACCCAGCTATTTTCAACTGCTTCATAAAAAATTTATAATTTTTAATTGAACATTTTTAACAGCAAGCTAGGTGTTAAGGGTTTGTTTTATTGTTTTTTTGGGGTTTTTTTTTCATAAAATATTTGGAGATTTCTTTAAAACAAGCCTTGTCAAAGGCTTGTGTCATTGTAAAGGTAGAATGAGCAGAAGTTGAGTACAAGACACCGTGGATCCCATTACAGGCTGGCTGTTGCAGGATAAAAAATATATTATATTAACAAATTAGTGAGAATTTTAATTATCACAAGGCAGCTCTATTTCCAGTTGTTCTGATGTGAAGATGTGACAGTTTGAGATGTTTAAATTTTTTCAAAGATGTAAGTAACATTTTATAATATTTAAGTAGGTGGGCCAGTATAGTATTTACTTGTAACTTGAAAATTGATTTTGCCCAGAGGTGAATAACGAGTCAATAGAGGTATGATGATGGCAAACATTGCAATAAAGAAGAAAAAGCCAATTGAGGCATATTGAGTGAAGGGATTTAGTCCGTTCCAAGTTGAAATGATATCATTTTGAATATCTGCAATCACTTCTGATAAAACAGTTCTGAAATTAAAAATGAAAATAAATATGTATTTCCAAAAATCAAATCAAAAGGGTTTATATCAAATATGAGTAAATTTAATCAACATGTCTTTGTTTTTTTTTACCAAAGACAAAAACTACACATAGAGAAATAGTTCATATGTTTCTATTAATAACTAAAAATGGGCTATATATATATATATATATATACAGTTAAATAGTAAAATTTCAAAAATAAACTTAGAATGAAATTAAATTATCAGATGCCCAAAGAATAGAATGAAACAACTGTAAAAAAATAACATCTCAATGCTGTTACAGATACCTCTAACTCCCAAGTGGAACCACATTTTAAAGCTACTGGGCGAGTTATAAGTGAAATATTAATACTCAACGCAACTAACTGGCTAGCTTTTCCTCTTCAAATACAAGATCTTCGACAAATACAATTCTTCACAATAAAAGAATGACTCTGAACCGCCATGTTTGGATTAATGTGATTAATAGTGAAATTCTTTTATTGCATCAAAGAAAGAAACAACGAAAACAAGACAATTCAGGTAGAGGTCAGGAGCAAGAAAGTCTTTCTATGCTCACAGAGGAACCACCGTTAAAATATTCGTTTAACGAGACTTACCATACCTCGGAATGTCGAGTTCAATCAAATGATAAGCCTCTTCTTTTCTCTGCGTTCTATGTGTGGCATTATTTTGGACTTTTACGTTTCACCCGGTGATAAAAAAATGGCCACCAACTTCTTTTCGTAGTTTTAAATAAATCACGTGTTGATTTTCTTTGGCGGTTTCTTCCTCAATACCAAATATGGTTGAGGGGTCTACCTCTCCGCTGACATACATGGCTAATAGGGAGTGAGGTTCTCCCATGCCCACACCTCCTTGTAATAATAGAGAGGGTGAAGGAGAGATATTCTCTCCTATCTCCATCTCCTGTAATTCTCATTTGCTACTATTTTCCGCTGACGGCCAAATGTATCAGGATGTCATATTTCCTCATCACAATGCGAAAACAATTTTTTTAGCTGAACCACCTAATTGGTATAGACAAGGATAGGGCTTCAAAGTAGTAGTAAGATGTACTGTAGTTTTTATGTTTGTTCACTCCTTCTTTCATTAGTAGATGGAATATTAAGTATATATAAGTTTAAATAAATATTGTACATAAATGTCATCTTTTATCATGAAACATTGTACAAAAATTAAAACATTTTTTTAAATCTTTGAATTGTACAATCATTTATCCATTGTAAATAATGTGGTGTAAAAACTATAACTATTTGATTACTATACCTATAATATATAATGCAATCTATAAAAATGAATATAAAATATTATGCAATAATGTTAGATATAAAGAGGTGTTACAATACAATCAAATAAGTGATAACAAAGAAAAAAGTTCATAAGTTCTTATCAATAAAAATTCAAAGAAAGTTAAAATAAATATAGTGAACTCACAATTTCTCTTCAGGTGCATCCTCTATATCATTATTTGCCATCATCTGTTGTACTTGTTGTACCATACAGCTTTGTTGTGTAGCTAAGTTGTCAATCATTGAATTTACTTGTGTACTGAGCCCTTTCTTGTATCTGAAAAGTAAAAAATAAAAACTAAATATAAAATACAAATACTTTTATAACTCAGGATTTTATTTTTACACATGTAAATAATTTTGTGTTACAATCACTAATACATTTTTCCCCAATAAAATATCTATAAAAAAAATCGGAAACTAGTACAAGATTTTAGGGTAATCATATATAATAGATATTCAAAGTTAAAAACTACCTATTTTTCAAAATTTATTAGTTCAGATTATAATTTTTATCATTAAGGGTTTTTGGACTATTGTCTTCATCTTTATTGTGAGTGAATTTTGAGGATTTATAAATTCAATGTTCCCACATGACTAGGTTTACTACTAGTATGTATGAGAAAAAAAAAAAAAAAATCTGAATATGAGCACAGGTAAAGAATCATACATAATAGTAATAATCCTAGTCATGCAAGAACAATAAGTTAATAAAAATTCACTTTAAACTGTTCAGCAGGACACATAGCATAACGGTTATAGGTGTTGGTTCCCTAAGATTCTAAGGAGACAATCATCTGGAGGTTGCAGGTTTAATCCTGACTGCAGGCAAGTAACAATAAAGGAATTCTTAACACTTGTACCTGGGTATGGTTAACAGAATCAGAACAGGCGACCCCAGTGGATTCAATAAAGGACGTAGTTCAAAGTTTCATGTAGGTTTCCGAGTTCAATAAACACCTGAAGAAGGCCGGAGGACATGTTGGCCAAAACATTATGGAAATAACAATAAAGATGAAGACAATAGTCCAAAAACCCTTAATGATAAAAATCATCAAGCTTCATCTCAGAAATTCAGACAAGTAATATTTAGATTATAATACCTATTATTTGTTTTGATATGTTAAAAACTTATAGTAAACTTAGAAATACTAAATGCCACTTTTGACAAAATAAATTTGAGCAATTATAGTGATCATAATAAACCAAAAGATGAGATGATGCACATAGATTTGCATGAATCATTTGTATTCAATATTTTTTTACTGATGAAATAAACAGACAAATCAGATTGATTTTCTGTAATACAGTTATCTCAACAAAATTCAGGCAAGACTGATTTTAAAATTTTACAATATGTATAAAATATCATTTGACATAAATGAGTGTGGAATGAATAAGTTAGATGGTTACAAAAATATTAAGGCAAATAAAATTATATCTTAAATGGTAAATCAAAATAATTTGTAATACAACTTATATACAATGTGGCTTAAAAAAAATAATTCATAGAAATTGAATATCACGAGTAAAGCAAGTGTATTTTTAGTATCACTGATAAAATGATGTAAAATATCACATTGAAAAATGTTGAGATTTTTGCCAAATATCTATGATATTCATTGAAAACAAAATTTCAAACCACATGATCAAAATTTTCACATTAACATTACAAAACTTATGTATACAAAAACAAATCTATACTACTACTACTATTACTACTACTACCACAACCTAAATGTTTTTATTAACATTATAATCATTCCAAACTTTACAGAAATTTTATTTTACAATGCAACAATAAAAAGAAAGAAATGATTATTCATCACAGTCACTATGAATGTATATTTGAGTAACAATGAAATCAATGTTTTAAAGTTTCTGTGTGTGTGTGTGTGTGACTTTTTCAACAACAAATTTACATATAATCAATTTTTGTAATTAAAAAAAAACATATTCATATATAAGACAATCAGCAAAACAAACATCCAAACAAAGCATACTATTAAAAAAGAAAAAGAAGTCAAGAAACAATAGTTGCTACCAGAAGAAAAAAAGTAAAGCAAAATGTATTATGTAAACATTGAACTTGGACAATGATAATAAAAAATGAAATTCAATAAAAAGCTTTGGCAAAAATGAATTAAAAAATGTATTTTTTTAAATTATCAGTTGATATTTAATCATGGCAGAATTTTTGTGAGCTAAGATTTTGCCTGAAATTTTATGCACATTAATTATTTAGATAAAAAAAAAATCTACTTAACAATTGAAATCCAATTGTTCAGTTCGTGTCATTTCATTCATAATATGATTTATATAATAAAAATTGTTTGGAACTTAACAAAATTTTGGATGTCTATGATATTTCCTAACTGGTAAAATTTAATAACATAATTTTAGATTGTAACAATGTCCTTACAAAATAGAATGGTAGGGTTAATATGGTGAAAAAGTTTGGTAATTAAAATACTATTTGATGGCTCAGTGTATTAACCAGTTAACTGAAAATATCATATAATCTACATATTCAGAATCAAGATAGTTTCTAAATTAAATTTTGTACAAAATTTATAAAGATATAATAAAGAAATAAAACTATGACAAAATAATAGAATATCAATTGTACATTAGTAGAGGAAGAATTATCTATTAAAGTCTGATAATGTAATAAAATTTTACATGTAAAAGCAGCACTACTGGAATCTATATATGTGATTATTTATCAAATGGCCTATAGTTGATTGAAATAATCAATTTATGATAGAATGTTTAAATAAAAAAAAGATCAAAGCATATGATTATATAGAATATAAATCAAAATAATACATTTATTCAAAAATAAAAGGAAGGCATTTGTCACAGAATTTATTCATATTTAAATACTATTTTTTTTGTAAAAGGAAATATATTAAAAAGTCCTATTTTCTGGATAAATGAGTGAGTTTAAAGTTATATACAAAACAAACAAAATATATATTATTGACTGTGGTAAGAAACAATTCCATCCACTAAATGAGATTAATACCAAACAACTACTTTCAAAGAAATTCATTGTTTATCCATAATTTTGACCAAAGAATCAATTATCTTTCATTGCATACTTAACTAAAACAACCTATAAATCATTCAAACAATATATTGATTAAGAAGGCATCGAGAGATGAACTTTATATTTGGATAATGTGTGTGTGTTTGTGTGTCTATATATATATATATATATATATATATATACATATATAAGTTGGCCAACCATAGTCGAAGGTGACCTGAGGGCTCTCTTTTCAATAGCTACTACATCAAGGTGTAGGAGAGGGTGCTAATCATTTCCATTTACCCTTGATCCATACCGTATAATACTGAGTGTAAAGCAAGGTGGCATCAAGTACCAATTTTTGAGTCTTTGGCATGACTCAACCTAGGAATGAACTCTGGTCTTCTGGACCATTGGTGGACACTCTAACCATTATGCCAATGGGCCGGTATATATATATATATATATATATATATATATATATATATATATATATATATATAAACACAGAAATAAAAATTGACTGAATAAAGTTGGGGATTATAATAGAATGGGTGCTATTCAATATGAATCAATATACAACATTGTTTAATCCTAAAGAAACCTGACATTTCACATTTAAATAAATCTTAAATATATTTTTTTTTAGAGATGATGATTTTTTCATCAATCTACACTCTCTTCAAAGTTGTATTTTATGGTTTTATACTTTCTGAAAAAAAAAAAAAAAGAAACATAGATACACTTATTTTATGATTAATTTAGGTTTTTAATTCAAAATGTAGAGTTTAAATGAAAGAAGATTTGTCTAATGAAATATTTTTTTCAAATATTCAAAATATAAAAATGTTTTTATCATACCATTGTTAAAATGTAATATATCAGATAACAATAGGAGGGTAAAGAAAAATGAAATAAAAAATAACATATATAAGAGACTGCTGAAATAGTAAAAAATCTAGCCAAATTTAACATATAACTAATACTGCTTATAGTCATTGAAAGTTTAAAAACATAAAGAATAGTATATAACTTTTTATTTAAATTGATAAAAATATTGATAAAAAAACTCAACAATTATAGAAGTGCCTAAAAACATGAATAGAAACAAAAGTGCTTCTAAAATTGGTTTCAAGAAGAAACTATCAGTTAAGCTTACAATATTGACCCACAGAATGAAGATGTATTTCATATATAATAAAAAAATCTTAATAGAAATCCTTGATGATGTAAGTTGTGTAAAAGTAGGTATATCATTTTTCAAAAATCAACCTATTAAATGAAAATTTAGCAGAAATATTGGTTATATATGCAAAAATCAATACAAAATATTCATTCATACAAATTATCTTACTTATTCTATAAAAATTTGCCATTCTAAAATGTTAATTGAGTGTAATATTTTAAAATTGTATGTAACCTGAGCTGCTCAGAAACAGATATTTTCTATTTAAGCCAAACAATATCAAGAGGATAAGTGTTTCACAAAATACTACATTCTAGCTGGAAAACAGGGAACTAAATCTAACTCATGATTCTATTTATCATCAACCTTTGAAATTAGAATAATAATGACAATCAGTAAATCCAGTCTCAAAATACTGTTTTCTACTGAATCAAAAGCTTAAAAATGTTATCAGAAACAATAAAACAGACCTTTCAACAAATTACAACAAGAAATAGACACTAATCTATGATACAGAGCAATAGATACACTGAAAAGAGACTGAAATTTATATGCTAGCAAAAATATGTCCACCTCATACAAATTGAATCCTATAATTTTCTTATGAATATTAAATTTATAAAACCTCAATGGGCATCAATTTATGAACAAATGCTTCCAGAATAATCTCCACTATAAAGTGTTCAATGAACAAGTCCATAAGTCTAGGATAATCCACTACTAATAAAACGTGCTTATTCCTACAATATAAAAATACACAATATGAATAAATCTACATAGAAAGACGTACAAAGCAATATATAACAAGGACGGCGGCAGCAGCTCTAGATGTCATGCAGAAGAGCACTGCAGATCCCACTTACCAGAAGGAACATAATTACTGACAAAGAATGGTAAATAGTAAATAAGGATTGCAGGAACAACCAACCAGATTAATGTCATCAAGCAACTTGGTGAGAAAACCTAAAAAAAAAAAAATAAAAAAGGAAACAGGAAAAACATAATGTGTCTTGTCACCTTTGCCTAAGAGATTTGTCTCAGTTTCAAAATGACAATATAACTCAGGAATAATAACCGAGTTGATATGTACATGGGTTATAACTTCCTTGAATAGATAGTTCAGATATCCCTGAAACCATGGTTCTTTATTTATATTCATATATTAACTTTTAAAATTTTTCAGGAATAAAGGAATATATCACAAAGTTTTCTTTAAATAAGTTAATGCATCTTGAACCACATATGCATAATCATATTTATAAAAGTAAATATAAGAATAAGCCTTCTATCTGAGTGGTACTATTGCTAGTATTTGCATCAAATATTTGTTAAAGCTTATTTCTCTATGATTTAATTACAATTAATTAGTAAGAGAACATCATGCTACTATCTAAAGTTGAAATGCAAATTATATAAAATAGAAATTGTAAATAAATTAACAACTCAAATATAACTACTGATTTTTTTTTACCAGAAATATTAATATATAGTATTTTTGCCTATTTTTAAAAGCTAAATTTGAAGCTTCTGCTTTCAATTAGATGACATCTTACTTTTAAAAAAATCAGATTCTTCAAAACAATGTTTTTATATATAGAAATGAAATAAAGCTTGAAAACATTTACAAAATTAAAACTGAAAACAATATTCAAGTTGCTTAATTCATGGGATAAGCAACACATCCATTTAAATACAAACTAATTGAATAATTACACATAATGAAATTACTATTTCATAAATTGTTTTTTAAAACAAGGTTTATAACAAGTTTCTCAATGAAAGGTAATTGAGATTTTCTATGCACTTTAGTTTCTCAATTAAAAAAAAGTATAAAATCTGATTATATAAAGAATAGAAGTCAGTTTTTGTATTTTATGAGATAAAAAATAATTTTCCAATCATATTGAACACATTATAAATCATATTATAAAACATTTGTGAAATTCCATTGTTTTTGTAAATGTGCAAGAATTTACAATATAACTAAAACCTTCCCTGATAACAATCAGCAGGAATTTATAAAGATTTTTCTAAAATTAGAAATAGGCTAACACTGCTTAGCACACAAGGGAAAACAATTGAATCCAGATGTTTTCAAACAATAATTAGTTCACTTAAAATGCTAATAATTCTAAACAGAAGTATAAGCACTTAGATAAATGGCAAAGATATAGCAGTAGAAATTTGTTATGTTAATTATATATAAATATTTCCATCACACTTGGAGAAATGAAAGGTTCTTAATAGTTCCTATCTTAATTCATTTTCTGAATCATATTTTCAAATTTGTCAAACTGTCAGCTAAATCTCAGCAAAACATCTTCTTTTCAAAATATGGATCAATCAAAATGTTGTATGCACTTCATCATTCTCTCACACACCCACACATGTTAAGTGTATTTATATTCCTAGAAAAAAAATGAACATATAAATAAATGAAAAAGTGAGATACCAACATTCAATAAAAAGGGTTGTAAAAATACATGAGAAAATATCATTGTAATGATTACAATAATAAAGCTAAAAGCTGGGAATTAGAAGAAAGTGGGGGAGAGAAATAAGCTTGCATTAGTAGAATTCAGGCTGCGAAAGAAGGCAAAGCTATTTCATTAAACTACAACACTGAATGGCATCAAGCAGAAAAGGAAATGATTAAATAAAAACAAACAACATCTTTCTAAAGAACCAGGTATATTCCATACAGTATAATAATCATTATCTACTTTGTTCCAAAATCAAATAAGTTAATCACATTTTCTCTAATAGGGAAAAATTCTCACTAATATTTATCTTTTCATTGCCCATCTATTATAATGCAAAAAGGGAGATTTTAATTAGTATATGTTAAAACAAATATTCTTTTTAGATTGATACAAAAGTCTATGTAGTATTTATTCACAGCAGGTCCAGGCCTTCAATCTGAATTCAATGATTTAACTTTAAATTAAGAAAAAAGTAAAACAAATATATGAATAAATAATGGTTGCAGAGTTATAAGTTATAAAATTGAATTCACAATTTATCCAAATGAAGCAAGGCTAAAACTAAATGAAAATATTTTAGTCCAATTTTTTGGTTAATTTACTGTAATTATAACTAAAAGCATAAAAGAGTTTAAAATTGTAGGATATAGTTTTACAAGAGAATAGAATATCTTAGAATTTTGCTAGAAACTAAATAAATATATAAAGGGAAAAACTGAAATAATGTTTCAATAGGAAATTACCTTGTGGTGTGGGTAGATATTTACTTTGATGAAAATATTATCAAATAAAACAACTTTGAACATTTCTATTTTATTGAATAACAGATGCCAATTCTTTGCCATAAATTTTCCTCAGTTATATATAATTAAAGAAAAGAAGTTTTCTGAAGTTTCTTTTCAAATAATAATGTAAATATCTTAGTAAAATAAAAATTTTTTTATTTAAGATAGTTCTTATTTAAAAGGGACAAATTTAAAACAATACTTGGCAGTATTATCTAAGATATCTCACTATTTTGAAAATGAAAATTTTAATTTCTAATGCTGTCTTAAAATGGAAAGGAAAGTAACAGTGTGCAGTAAAACACCAGGGAAGCAGGAGGCAGTAAATTCTTCACATACCTGATTAAAAAAATAAAAGAAATAAGTAGATCTGTACATTTCATGTTCAAATCATTCATGTACTATGATGGTGCTGAAGCTGTTTCTTCCTAAAGGTAAACATATGTTAATTGTTATTTGCCAGATTTGGCTTAAGGAAATAAGTATCTGGCATTTAACTTGTGAAGTATTTCAAAGACACAATAGCCAGGAAACATTTTATATGTTTTCAATAATAATAATAGCAGATGAAAACAGAAATTAAATCATATTTATACGTTTATTATTATTATTATTATTAATGTTGTTAAAACATATGCATAAATTGGAAGAAATACTTGTTTTTACTTTGATGGATATGTAGAGTAGAATTTAAATTTATTGTCAACAATACCACCCCACTGGAAAAAGAAAATTTTAAAATTTATTTGCAATATCTCAAAAAGTCTATACAGGCATTTATTTTATCTATCTGTAAGTGTAGTAAATATTCCCATGAAAATGAAATTTATATATGTGAACAAAGAAGACAAGGATTAAAAAGATGTGGGCTGACTGACATTTCATAAAATGAAAATATTATGAGATCTGAGCTGAGATTTTTTTTTTAATGATAGGTAGAAAGTATGAAAGTAGAATAACTATTCACAATTAATATGAATATATGATCAAAGTTATTTGGTTTTGAAATATGACATAGAATAGAACTACCAGCATAAATTTCTATCAATTGAAATTTGTAAACAAAAAGAACTGTAAAATTTGTCAGAGTAAATAAAAAAATGCATATATATATATATATATATATATACACAAAAAAACTTTCTAGAAATGTTAAGAGGGATGAAGTAATCTTTTTAAATGAAAATGGTTTCTGACTCTCATATTAAATCCTTCACAACCAAATTCTATCAGATGAAAAAAAGAAGATTGTTCTATAAGCTCAAGAAAACATATACAAAATCACATCTGCTAAAATGTTGCTTGAAATTACACAAGCACCCTGTATCTAATCAAAATTATATTAGAGAGAAAAAACATCATATTAATGAATGAATAAATATTTTATAAAGCAGCAATAGCAGCAGCAACAGCAATCTATTTAATTCCTCAAACTGAATGCAAACCTTCAAGTTTATTTCATTCAAAAATCAAGTACAGTGTATTAACAGTGACTATAACTGACCTTAAATTAATAAAAACAACAACAAAGTGAAGCTGTGAATCTAGCTCCTACTAGTGTCATATTGCATTACATTATCCTCATTACTATAAACAGTAGCAAAATCACTTACCCTTTTTGGAAGGCTGATTCATCACTTTCTTCATCTTTACTTTCTGTTATTTGTTTGTCAACATTTACTTCCCTATAATCACCAAGAAAAAGATGATTCTGTGTTCATAAAGAAATCAATTCTTCAAAAATTCACTTTTATAATTGCTCAACAAAAAGAAAATATACACTTGTTAACTCTTTATTTGAAAGCAAAATTAATGTCTGGATAAAATAAAGCAGTAAAACTTGATAAAAATATAAAATTTCACTGGTGATATGAGAGTTTGTTGATATTTCATAGAAAATATAAAAAAGCTTAAAGATATGAAACTTAAGAAATTGTTTGTTACACTTGAATAGAAATAAATTTTATGCTAGACTAATTGACCTATCAACATGTCAGGTTTCTGTTGTAACAGAGGTGCATGATAATATTGATGCTTTTATTGAGGAATTTACATTTAACATTTTATAATTATTTGTTAGATTGAAAATTTGGATGATTTAACAAAAAGGACAATCAGTATAAATGCAGACCCTAGAAAACAATAAATTCAGTTGCAAGTTTGACTGGGAATTGCTTTATTCTCTAAGTTGGAACATTTTTTAAAGAAAGCCAAATGTTCAGAGTAGTATTGAACAGTCAGCTAAATAAAAGTTTAAAAGATGAGTCTTTTGAATCATAGTATTTTTTACATCAGTAGTATATATTTCAACAATGGAATAAAATATTATTTACATGCCTGGTTGATTATATGAAAGGTTAGTTTATGCATGCAAAACCTACTAGCAGATACTTTATGCAGTAATTTCAAAAATTCAATAAAGACTCATTAAAAATTGTTACGAAACAATTTTCACTAAAAATTTGATTATCTTCATGAGGAATTAATAAATAGGACATTGCATAAGCAATGTAGAAGACATTTAATATTAGTCAATGGGGTATCAAAATTTATCATAAAAATGTAGTGCAAATGATATTCTCTGCAAAACAATACAGCAACAAGTTAAAAAAGTGGTGAAAATAAATCACAAAGGTTTTATCTATAATTGCAGAAGATGCTGTCTAAATTTTTAATTTTGTAAAAGTTGTTTTCACTTTTTCTGTTTGTTGGTTGGTTTTGTCATAGCAAGATATATAAAATTAATAATAGAATCCTGCCTTGATGCAAGTAAATGAAATATCCAATATGCCAGCATTCCAATGTTTGAACAGTATGGTAAAATTAATTTAGAAATATTAAGTTTTTCAGGGATTTTTTCCTGTTAGAGATTATCTGAATGAGTCACTGATATTCATTATATAATAAAATTAATACAAAATCAATGGATGAAAAATAATTACTCATGCAGAATTTTTTATTAAGTAAGTTAATTTTACAAAGTATTTTCAAGTGATTCTGATCTTCATTGGTTAACTTACTGTCATGATCTTGTGACTGACTGAGCTAAATTCATAGTAAATAAATTTAAGACAATTATGCATGAAAAAAAAGAAATCCTTAATTAGAATTAGTTTTTCATTGAACCTTTGCAGTAAAAGATTTAACCAAATCACTTGATAAAGAAATTTAAGAATTAAGTTATATAAAAAAAAAAAGAATCTTCCATCATCTAACCTGTCACTAGAGCTTTCATCATAGATTGTAGAAGATCTTTCAAAAGAGCTGACTCTTCGTAAAAGTCTGCCAGCAGGTAATGTTGATCTTCGATGTTGCACTTCTTGTCTGCTCAAAATACCCTGTAATAGACAGTATGAGTGTTAACATGACACCAACATTAGAAAATTATTTAAGCACATGAATCAAAATTTGTTTCAGCATTCAACACTTCATCACAGCTGATCATCATCATCATCAATTTTGGGAGTGGATATGGGTAATCAACTAATAAAACCCAGACACATCTCGATTTCTGGCATTACATTAATATTGTTCTTGTATAAGAATTGATACATTAAAAGGATTAAAAAGTAGCTTAGCACTTTTACTTTTTTGAAAAACAAGAATAAAGTATAAGCATTTAGCAGTACAATAACAACTTTACAGATCAAGAATTAATAAACATAAGGATACAATAACAATTGTCTGGCATGAAAAGATTATGTCAGTTTTCAAATAATTTATAGGGTGTGCTACAATCAATGACAAATTATCAAACAGATTAGACTGAGCTTAGGGATTCTTAAGAAGGAGAGCTGAATAGAGACAGTTTAACAGTATAATGGCTTATCTTTAAAATGAGTTTTTTTCTCAGCTAACTATGTACATATAATAAGAATCAACCATAGGAAAGGTACCATTTAGGACTTGATATAAGCATCCTCTAGCTAAGTGTCCAAGGAAGTTGTTCATATTTTCAATAATTTAAGATAACTCTTATCCACAAGTATGTCTAAACATCAAGGATAACATGATCATATCATGCCAGACAGATCTAATCACAATGATATAAAACACTGAATCACAAGACAGTGTAATAAACAATTATATCAACCATTAAATACAACTTTATTAATTTCATTATTGTCATTAATAGTAAATAATTCTAAAATATGCAGTTATTGTCAAGTTTTAAATAAGATTATTTTTTTAAAATTTAAATAAGATTTAATGAACTGGTTTTTAATTACTTTAAAATAGGGTGCAAAAATGATGGCACTGAAGACGCTTTATTTTTGACAAAAAGTATTTGAACTAGCTTTTTTTAGTTTTGGAAAAAAAACAACTGCTCCATTAGATATTGCTTTTATAAATCAAGTCTATCATTTATCATTCTATTATAGGAGTTTTCATTAATAATATTTTTTTATCTGAGTAAAGAATTATTTTTTGGAAGTCAAAGAAAATGTTCTGGTTTTATGGATATAATTCACAAAAAAGAAATTTTAAAATAAACAACTATAAGATGACCAAGGGTCATCTATTGGAAGCTAATTATGAATGAGAAGTAATAGTTTTCATTGATTTTGCCAAAACTTTATATGATCCTATGTACGTGGTGCATTCAATAAGTTTCAAGCCTTTTTTGTACAGGCATTTAAAATTGTCGTAGATTCTTGAAAATTCAGTATCTTATTGCTATACATCTTATGAGATGACTGACCAATTTTTATGATTTCAGGTTCAAATGAACAGCTACAGCACAAATTGGAATACACCCTACTAAAGCCTGATTGTCACAGCTGGTGATTTCAAAAATGCAATCTGACATTTTAGAAGAACAATATGCAATAAAATTCTGTTTTAAACTTGGAAAAAATACCATGTGATGAAAGCTGGATCTACTGCTATGACCAAGAGACAGAGTTCCCAGAGGAAGCATGCTGGCTCTCCCAGATCCAAGAAGGCCACACAGAGCAAATCCATCCACAGACTTTTGATGATCCCTTTTTTAGACAGCACTGGCATGATCTACATGCACTGGGTTCCCACTGGACAGACAGTCAACAAGGAGTACTAGGTTGAGGTTTTAAGGGAGTTCAGGAAGAGATTCCGTCGGAAGAGGCCAGCACTCTTCAAATCAGGCCAGTGGCATTTCTACCAGGACAATGCACCAGTCCACAAATCCATCCTTGTCACAGACTATTTGACCAAGATGGGCATCAAGACAGTTCCTCAGCCTCCCTATAGTCCAGACGTTGCTCCCTGTGACTTTTGGTTATTCCCTAAGCTCAGAGGCTGTCATTATGAGACAATTGCGGAGATAAAAGAGGCTGTGAAGAAGGTCATTGACACGCTCACACAAGAGGACTTCCATGGGGCCTTCCGGAAGTTGTTGGAACGGTACAACAAGTGCATTGCAGCCAGAGGAGATTACTTCGAAGGGGACTAGAGTTTCATGTGTGTACTATCAATAAAAGTGCCCATACAAAAAAAGTCTGGAAACTTATTTAATGATCCTCGTATTTAGAATGTTCATGAAGAAATGTGTTCATTGTTTGTTTTGTTTTGCATTCTTCCATATACAGAATTGATATTTTTATCTATTCTTAAAATATGACAATTTGATAACACAAATAACACATTAAAAATCAAATATCTACAAAATATTACATAAATATCATTTGAATAAACTTAAAAAAGGACTGTAAATATTCTATGCTACACAAATTACCCAGTAAGCAAGGAAAATATTTTAATGTTAAAAAGGCCTACTTAAAGTAATTTCAAAAATAGGCAAGTAAAAGTAAAAATATCTCTGATAAAAATTTTCCCATTTTGAGGATTATGCAAATAATGAAATCTCTGCATATAAAGACTGAAAATATTCACAATACATTTATATTTTATTGGCATAGATGAAAACAAAATAGAGAGAAATAGAATAAATAAAAAAAACCTCATGTTTTTAGTGTTTTTAAAAGTGTCTAAAAAGATAAATCTTAAATTGTTTTGACCCTGTAGTTTGCATTATTATTTTTGGATTAATTTTTTTCACGATAAAAAAAATTATCCAAAAATTAATAATACCCAAGATAAATTTAGCATACAAAATGAATGAACAGTAACAGATATTTTTAAAAAATTTAAATCAAGCATTTCAAATGTTCTGAGTGTTAATTGCACTTTTTTTTAAATAGTCACATCTTACTGTTGAAAATAGAGCAATAAATCACTAAAGCAACTGAAACAAGACACAAAAATGTTGCTGCATAACAAATGAAGTTTGTTACCCTTAAAAGATGGAAAACATTTTAAACTAAAAACCACAATGTCCTTCCCCTCATCAGTCACGTGAAACCTTTACATCTAAGTGTTATAAAGATCAGTAGCTTATTAAGTTTCAATTAATTCTAAACCTAATAGCAAATTTAATTTTCAGATGAACATTTAAGGTTTGGTGAGTGTGTTTGATGTATGCTTAAATTCAATCTAATGGTTGAACTAAAGGCATTAAAGTAATAAAACAATGGATATGAATAGTTCATTCAAATAATTATGTTAGGTTTGTTGTAACTATTTTGTAATCAACACAACTTATCTTGGATGAATCATAGCTTTCTTTTTTCAGTTAACAGAAAAAGGTAAGATGAAATTGGGAATGAATAAGGTCTTTGGAATGCTAGGATACAATTATCTATTTATTCCTTATTATATAAAAATTTCAAAATGAATTCCATGGTTGGTTGGTTATTTGGGTTTTATGGCATATCAACCTTTGTAGGTTATTTAATGCCAAATCCATTCTTATACAAATAATCAGTTCTATTTCAAATAATTCAGTTTAGCCTGAGAACACAATTTAATTGTCAAAAACATTTCTATTTCAAGCTATTCAGTTTTGTCAAACAGTTCTAATTCAACCAATTAAGTTTAGTATAAGTATAGAATTCGTTAACACACAGTTAAATGTCAAAACAGTTTTATTTCAAACAATTCAGTTTAACGTAAGTACAGTTTCAATGTCAAAAACAGTTCTATTTCAAATAACTCAGTTTAGCATAAGTATGCAGTTTAAATATCAAAACACTTCTATTTCAAGTAATTTCGTTTAGCATAAGTATGCAGATTAGTTCTATTTAACCCATAGATAGGGCCCTATCAGGTGCTATCACTCCGGGCCAGAGTAGACCTAGGAGCAATGGCAATGAAGGGGTGCTCCACATTCCCCAAAGCTCCAGCATGACAGGAACCTCACTATTAGATTGTTTAGTGTCATATCAAGGACACTCATTGGAGGGTCTTACCCCTCTGCAGAAGTGCAGTCGGTGTATTCTACAGCCCGAGCTGACTGGACAATGAATTTGATGGATATGGCTTTAACATATATTAAAGTAGCTTGATATGATGCGGCAAAAATGGGTTATTTAGGAACAAACATACCAGCTGATTTTTCTTTAAAACTGGATATGAACATAGAAGTTTTAAAAGAATAAATGTAAGTAAGTAAAGTTAGCGACCTTAGTCAAGAGTGACCTGAAGGCTCCCTTTTCAATAGCTACTACACTAAGGTGTAGGGGAGGGCACTACTCCTTCCCTGGATTGCTCCACTTTACCCTTGATGCTTACCTTATAATGCTGAGTGCTAAGCAAGGCAGCATCAAGTACCATTTTTTGAGGCTTTGGTATGACTCAACCTAGGATTGAACCCCGGTCTCCCGGATCATTGGTGAACACTCGACTCATTAGGCCAATGGCCCAGTTTTTAAAAGAATAAAACGGTCAATAACATGAAAAATGAGCACATATAATCAGTTTTGACAAGTCTTTCTTTTTATCAATTTTACAGACTCTTCTTACTTTGCAAAAGAAAATGTAACTTAATCTTTATATATATTTATCTTTTCTTTTTGTTAATCTGCAAAAATTTTCTTTGAAGTAGGATTTACTTTACTATTGGCAAACTGATTTCATAAGAACAGAAGAAATAGTTTTGAATTTTTCAAGAGAGACTAGATGAATTTATTTTCAAAACCAAATACTGTAGTGACAGTAACAAAAAATAAAAATAAGGGAAAAAAAAGTCTAATGACTTTTCTCTGTAAATAAAGTAAAGTTCAACTATTGAAGCCTAAATTCAAGGTGATTATAACTTCATTTGTTTTGCAATTGCATTAATTCATTTTATAAATTTGTTGCTTTTCACTATTTAGCATTAAGGTGAATTGCTATTTAATGTTGAGAAGATAACTCTTTCTACATTGTCTTAAGACTAAATCATCAGAGAGAGCAAATTAACATAAGAGATTACATTATATCTAAATCATAACCAAGGATTTATGATATAGAAATTTTCATTTTTTTCCTAATGCCATTAAGACTGAATACAGTAAAATAAAATTTTTCCTTCAATTTGTATTTAGGTTCATTTTAATATTTTAACATGATTTTAGCAGTTCTGTTTAAAGAGAAAAAGATGAGGTAATATCTTTGCATTATTAATAAAGAAAAGGGCATTATCAAAATAATTTTAATGCTGTGGTAAAAATGCTTTGGAATATCTTAATGTTTCTCAAAATTATGTTATAGTGATAAAAGAGTTTTTCTCTTTATTTCTTACTTGTATTTAGTGCATCATTTCTTTTTTTTAACAACAATTGGACAACTTACCTTTCAAAGTTTTAGCAAGAATGTACTAGACATTTATAGAAACACAAATGGAAATATAAACAATATTAAGAACTAGATTACTTGTGGCTCTCTGGCAGTGTCAGCATGCAAAAAAATATTCTGTTTAAATACTGATGATAGATGTTAAATGAAAGATAGAAGCAGAACAAACAAGAAAGAAAGAAAGAAGTACACAGAAGTTGAATCATTTGCAAATATTAAACAACATTCATAGCATGCAGAAATGATTAAAAGGATTACAATTGAACGAGTTATTTCCCTTTACACATAACAGATGTGTAGAATGCTTAATGCTTTATATGAAAAAAAAAAATTACTTTTTCAAAAATAAATAAATAAATAATTAAATAAATAAATAAACAAAAAAACATTTTCATATATTTTTGCTGTCAAGAGAAAATATAAACATATCAAGAAATCACAAAAATTTAAAAAGTCATATTCAATACATTAAAACACTCAAATAATTAATCATTTTTATAACAATTTCTATAAGTACTTTAATGAAAGTATATAACTTTTCAGTTAATTATATTCAGGTATCATTTATTTCTGTAAAGTAAATTTTGGGTACGATTTTAGTATTTTAACAAGAAAGTGCTATTTTGTCTTGCGTTAGGAAAAAAAATGATTGATTTTCCTAAATAGACTTTAATGATGAAAGCATGTTTGGGTTAATCAGCCATACTCTTAAAATGTGACATGGGAATCTACTAAGAAGTGTTATCTTGATTGTCTATCTTTTTCTGTCAAATATAGTAGAGAAGGCATTTTAATATAGATCGCTTTCTTAATCAAGAGGGTTTTCTGGCTAATTAAACATGACCCCCCCCCCCCCAAGAAAAACAATTGCTTCTTACTGCCCAGAGATAAGAAATGTTTTCTTCCAGCAGTAGACTACTTCTTACTATTATAATAGATCCACCAAACTCTCACTGACTGACAGAAAATATCTCTAAAACCATGTTCTAACATAGCTAGGCACTAGATATGAACTAAATTAGGAGTTTTTACAGCTTAATATAATAAAAAAAAATAACAGGTAAGAAATTCTCTAACAAGATTTGTAAAATCTTATTCAAGAACAGAAGGTTCCTTATTTGTGAATTTTTTACAGAAATTGAATGAGTTTATTATTACTGAGATTGAACTAAATATTGCTTAAGGACTGTGAGAATAAATCTATTATACTTTGTGTTCAATCTTTTAGTTCATTTATATCAGTAATGTATTAAATTTTAAGGTATAGATAAAAAATCTTTTAAATGAAATCTGTCTGATGCATTTTTTAAAAATGGAAACATAGTTTATATATTCAGGGTACTGGTGCATTATGATGAAGGTATGTTTATTTTATATCAGGCTAGTCGATATTGCTCAGGTTAAAATAATTTCCAAGATCAAAAGCCAACTTTGTGGTCTAAATTGTAACTTCTTAATATTTTCTGTAACCTAAGATTCACACATGATTGCCATAATTCTATTTTTTAAACTATAGTTAGAGATGTCATTCATATTTCAAATACAATTTAAATTTAAGAATATCTGGTATTTTCTATCTAAGTAATTATTTTTGTTTACTTGTTTATATTTTTAATTACACTGATCTGTTGGTAAACATTTTAATATGTACTAAATATTTGGAGGAAAAAAAGGGTTCATAAATATGAATATTTAAACCAAGTTTTTGAGTATTAGATAACATTTAGTATGTCAAGAAAAAAAAAAATCTCAAAAAATTTCATGTTCAAATTACATTCTTCATAGATGAAGAGCCAGATCAAATAAGCTAACTGACTGGATGTCATTGGTTCATGTAGTTTACAAAGTTAGATTACATAGTAATAAAACATAAAACTCGGAAATATTTATACATTTACCATATTTTTAAGTACCATGGATTATAAAAAACATAAATAAGTAAGAATAATACATAAAATCATTAATGAATTTAAAGATTACACTACTGATATTCTCCAATTATCTATTAGTCTAATATAGATAATTTCAGTGTTTTTTAATGCTCAACCTTGTCTTAAATAAATATAAAACTATATTTAGTATAGTACAGTGATACTGACACTTTAATTTCTCCAAGAGGCTATAAATTTGGACAAAGGTCAACAAAATCTAGGAATAAAACCGGAAAGTGATACATGAAAATTCAAAATGTCAAGCCAGTATGTATGCTGTCTATAGCAACCTAGAGGCATAATTTGACAATAATAGAAATCTCAAAAGCCTTCCAAGTATACTCTTATAATTTTGGTCAGATTAAAAGGTTGAACTGCATGGCTTATAGTTGTGTTATCAAAAGCAAAAAGACATTAATAACTGCATATAATATGATTTAAAGTATGTTTTACAAAAACAGTTAGCTTCACATAGGTTGAATAATGTTAGTGCTAAACTAAGAATTGCTTTCAAACACTATAAAATATGTACTTAATGATAATGTACAGTGGTTTCAGTATATAATTTTCTTTCATTAAATACCTCCAGATAAAATAAAACTATTAATGTACATCTGATGGTAAATATATCAAATCTAAACAAGAAAGGTATGTTAAAAATTAGTGTCTACAAAACAAAAAGTTTCTAAACTATTCTGTCTTTATTTCAAAAGCATGTATTAAAAAAAAAAAATCAAGGAAAAAAGAATAATAAATAAAATTACACCTTCATTGCTCATGGCTTTCTTTTATATGGGAATTAAACAAAAATAACTTTTATCAAAGTATCAAAGATTTTTAATGAAAAATATTTTCTAATTCTTTAAAGCAGTTATATTGCTTAACAGGGAAGCAATAATGGTTATCATTTCCACAATTTTGTTGAAGAAGCACAAAAAAAAAAAAAAATCTTTAAGGCATCTTAAATGTACTTTGCTGGATAAATGAAGTTGAGAATTGGCTACGATTACAACAAATTCAACTAAAAAAAAAGTTCTGTTATCAAATGAATAGTTTTTAACATTAATTCTTTACTACAGTAAAAAAAAGTATTTATTTGCAAAAACAGTCATTTAAATTCATTGGCTATATTTACTAGTCTAATTTATAGGAATTAGTAATTTATGTATAGAGAAGTAACAAGCTGCTTTATACATGTCAGAGGTGCCTCATTGTACTGTAGGGGTTATTAAGTATGTCTACCTGACTATTATTACTGAGTATAATGAGTTCAATCCTCATTGTGCGATCCATATCTGTGCCAAAATTAAGCTAAGCTTAGTAAATAACAGCTATAATGACTATATTAGGGTTGATCAGTTCTGAATAAGATACAAGTGTTTTTATTTGCAATACTTATTGTTCTCATTGGGTCTAGTTATAAAAATTGTCATTTTTAATGAGTTAAGTGTTAAATCTATGAATATATGACAAACTTATTAAAACTAGAATACTTATTTATTCATCTAACATTTGTTTTTTGTCATTGTCAATACAAAATTAAAATTTAAATTCTACAGGTGATTCTCTCATCAGATTATTATTATTATTATTATTATTATTATGATGATGATGATGATCATCATCAACAGTAATTGTATCAACTTTGTAATTTCTGTTTTTGAGGTTGTCTTTAGAGGAAGTCAATTTCTTTTTAATCATTACAAATTTACAGTAATATCAAATCAAAATATTAGACAATAAGTAAAATGATTAGATGGAAGAAAATGTCAAATTATAAAAAAATAAATCAGAGACAAATGTAAAACTTTTGGTTGTGGTAATCATATTTGTATTATCAGAAGTATTTTGTATAGTTTGAAATCTTGTAAAACAGCAATCCTTCTTTGCTTAGAACATTTGCAATAGAACAGTGAATAATGAATGCTGGTCTTATAAACCAGTAAGAAAGAGCTTGAGACTCATTAAATGCTCAAATGTTAAAATTAGTTTTTGGCAAACTTTCATCATTCTTAAGGTGGAGCCAAATTTTCCTCATGCATTTATAAGAGGATTTTATATACTACTAATCAAAATAAGTTTTGGAGTGATCATTGAAGAGGACATAAAATAAAAACCAAGGTATATATGGTTCAATTCATGTAGCTAAGTAAATGAAGTTCATTAATCATAACTCTTAAATAGGTTTACATGAAATTGCCTTTTCTATCAATAAAAAAATATTATTTATAGGTATTTGAAATATAACAATGGTAATTTGATATAAAGAAAAATAAAATACTATACAAAATTTAGTGATAGTATTCTGACTATAAAATATTTTTTCTTTAACTGAGAATAAGAGAGATTAGAAATTAGTGTTTTAGAGAAAGAGAAAGTGTGAACAATCATTTCAAGACAGCAGAACAGTGGATATATCTATAAACTATATCATTAGTTAAAGAAATTCAAAAAAACATGCAATGGGGCCAATGTTAACCAGGCACAAGAAATGTGTCCAAGTTTAATGTGTTATGTGAAAGACCAATTTAGGGGCTCTCTTGTTGCTTTTTGGTATTTACAAATGTGTATATATTGTCAGCAGATGAAGATGAAACAAAAAGGAAAGTAATTTTCAGATGATGCATATTCTACAGACAGTGTTGATACTTGTGAACTTACCTCATTTCCTTTTCGCCGACTGTTCTCCTCCTTTATTCCAGTTTGCTTGCATTCCGTAAAAGAAGAAGCTTCCAATGAAACAAGTGTGATGACCTGGCAGCCATTGCAAATATTGGCTCCAGAACAAAAGTACCATCCTAGCAATGTTGCTGTCTCAATAGTTTTATGGCTCTAATAGTCTACTTATAAAGGCTCAATCATTGATATACCAATGCAATTCTGACATTCAAGATAAGCAATCAACTCAAAGTAAATAAAACAGAAAAAGAAAACAAAACCCAAATTTATTTCTTTAAATTGGTACTGAATGCATATAGTGAATGTGAGAAATGGCTATTTGTCCTTCAACTTCATAGTTATAGCAATTATAGTAGAGACTAAATAATTTATTTTTATGAAGTTAAATTCCTAAATTATGGTTCAGGTTGCTAAGTTATTTTATAATAATAATAAAAAAAAATAGAATGAAGAAGTAAATTTATTAGAAAATCATTTTTTGATGGTTTACTCCTTAAAGATTTAAGATTTATTCTATTTTCTAATTAATTTCAACATCATACATTAACATACATTTTAATAAACTCAGACTATTTTTAAAGGTAAAAAGCTAGATATAAGGATGATAAAATAAAAGGAAGGACACACAAAACCTCAAATAGAAAGATAACATCATGGAAGAAAGACAAGAAAATACTTTAATATTATAAAGAATGAATTGGTTGCCAATGGATGCAGAAGTAATGAAATATCCAAAAAAGGAAGTTCTTAACTGGTTCACTGCCAAGGCTTTTAGGCTTTACTTAATCTGTTTTCTTATCAGTTCTGAATACTGCCACTACTTAGATACTTCTATGTTGAATTAATTCCAGAAGCATAGAGGCATCAGTTTAAACTGAATAAAATATCTAACAGGGAAGGCAGATATAATCTTTAAGTCAACACTGGCATTAAAGCTGTAAAAATTGTTGGGATTATCAATACAGATGAAATAAAATATACAAGAGAAAAATCTCAAGTCAATCTCAATAACTGATATATTATATACATTGGAGAACCATATAAGATCACTTTGAAACTTATTTGATTATTTACATTTAAAATTGTTTCTGGTTTTACAGTTCAAACTCTATTAAAATAGCTTATACTGAAATGATATAATGGAACATATTCTCATTGCATGATTATTTTTTGTGCTTAGAGTTCATTGTTACAATCAACAATTATCTAATCCTTATCAGGTGATATAGCAAGAAAGTTTTTTCAAATTTACAAATAAAGATTAAATTACTCTGAACATAAAGAATACTTTAGCAAGAATTATTTTTTTAAGAGGGTTTTATTAAAAACCACAGACAGAGGGTTTTTTAAATATTGTTTTTAAAACTAACTTTCTCTAGTTTTTGTACAAGATTACATATTTTTGGCTCAAGTTTTCGTAGAAATTATCCAAACATACATTGCCAAGTACTTTTAACCAACATTGGTTATTTTCAAAGGTATAATTGAAATGTTATTGTTTTTGAATTTAGAGAAATTAAATGTTCTAAATAATGGTAATTTCCCTGCAGATCTATATAACTTTACTTCTAAGAGACTTCTTGCAATATAATTTGATGATGATGATTTTAAAATTGGTTACTGAATATTGCTTGACTTCTAGAAAAGAATAACTGTAAAGACCTAAATATAAACTAAAATATTTAAGAATATTCTATTATTAGCATACTTTAAAAATAAATATACTATAAATCCATTCACTTTGATTTTCATCCAAAAATAAAAATTAAATATTTTTTTATAAACTCTATGTAACAAGAAAAATAATAAACTTCTACTCCCATTGGATCTTGTGTTAGCATTTTCATAAGAATATATTTTTCATATTTTAATCTAATTATGATGTATTCACTAAGATTTGTTTCATGCTTTTCTTTTGCTTTAGAATTTTTTATCATGTTATGGCTGAGAATATGAAATGATGGTACATAGAAAACAAATAATATGAATAATAAATAAAAATAAATATCAAGGTGGGGAACATTATTCTAATGATAAGAAATAAATAGTTTTATTAGAAAATATTACTACTCCCTGGTTTCTGTTTGTGGCATAAAACTAAATGGTTACTTCATAAGTACTTTTAAAGTAACACATTTACAATCAATTTATTGCAATATTAGATTGATTTGATAATTAATTTACAATCAGAATAAAAGGCAGGAATCTTTTCTAAATCAGAATATTTTCACTGAGTGTGTTATGTAGATAATTTTAGAACTTCAAATACACACAAAAAGTAATATAGCCAAGAGATATTTGTGGTTATTTTTATGAAGATAATTTGATTTAGCAAAAAAGCTCACTCAAATCACTAATATAGTAAATTATAAAAGTTATTCAAAGTGATCCCAGTTCAGTTTTGAAGTAATTTTAAAAAGAACTAAAATAAATAAACAATAAGGAGCTTAGAACATTAGTAAAGAAATGAATGTGAAATTATAATTGATTCTATGACTGAAAATATTTCATATATTAATAAAATTTTTTTAAAAGTTTCAAATTGTAAATATTCATTACCTATTTAGAAAGATAGTATAACCTTTTTAAAAAAAAAGCTTCTTTCAAACTCTGAATGCGTGCAAGAGTCATGTTAAAAATCTAAGTTCACATGTAAAGAGTGAAATACAAAAGAACATCATAAATATCTTTGATTCTGGAAATCAAGGAAAAGGGATGGTACTACATGCATGAAGCAAACGAGGTCTGACTTTGGATCTTTTTCAATAATCCCCACCAAAAGATAATGTAAATAATTTTAATGGAAAAAAAAAGTTGCATTTTCTTTTTCCAAAATGCTGCATGCCCTTTTAGTTAGTGCCTATCATAAAAAGAAATACTGGTGTTGACTAAGAAAAAAAAACTTAATACATCAATTCCTACTGATTGTAAAAATTTTCGGTAGGGACTAACGAAAATACCCTCAAATGCTATGCCTTATATTGCAATTATTTTCTTATTTCCAAATTTTCACATTAGACTCTTCTTTGGACAATTGATGAGGTGACTAATTTGGAACCCAACTAAAAAGATATACAAAAGAAGCAGTTCAAGAGAAAGATTGAAATGTTATGATTCCATAAGACTTGAACTTATAGTCTTCAAGAAAAAGAAAATGTATATATTATTCTTAAGGCTTCTGTACTTTAAAATTATTGATATTAGTTTTTGTTGGGGACTAATAAAAAGACCCCTGACAAATTCAATAAAATGGCTATCGTTTAGATAAATAACAAGTGGTATTTAGTTGGTATGGATAAAATAAAATGTCAGAAATTAAGCTGTTCACTACTGTGGTCATCCTGATCTTATGAAGCCAAATAAAAACCTTGAAAAATAGCACAACAAAAACAGCAAATAACCTAATTAATCTAATTTCATTTGTGACTTCAACAAATCTGCAACTCAAGACAAAGTTGTCTATTATTGTCTAAAATAGAAATATAAGACTACAAACTAATAAAACTTTTGGAGCTGAAGAAAACTAAACAAGATATTAGAAAATATACTCACCTCCATGAACTTAATATAAAAATTACTATATTAAATTATACTGGGACTATCAGTAAGGAAAGGGAATGGAATTGGGATATATTCAGTAGGAGAGGCACCAGTGACTAAAACTAAAAACAAAATTACAAAATGAACAAGAGCTTAATAAATCTAGTCATCAATTAATAGGCAGGGATTATAATAGTAGGTTTATATAACAATGCATTCATCAATTTATGTTTGGTGGTTGGCAGTTAGCAAAATTTCAGTTCAGAGCCACAATTTAAATATTTACAAACTGTAATATAAGTTTATTGTAGCTATTGTTTTTCCACACTTATGGTAGAATTAGACATGTAAACTTCTATTTTTTGCATTTTAATTCTGAATAATATATCACTTATACAGAAACTCTTGGCATGATTAAAATTATAAATTTTATGATAAAAGCTCATCCACTTCCGGAGACAGTACCTTAAATAACCTTATAACTATATATACAGATGCACATAGGACAGAGTGTTTTGAGTCATACTTTGGGTAAGATAAAAACAAAATCATTGCTGCCTTCAAATGGTCTGTCTAGTTGGAAGCAGTGTTTATTTAAATCACTCATTTGCTTAACTTTTTATTCAATTATTTAGAAGTCACATTAAAGTGATTAACATAATTAAGTTGATAATAATTAAGTTGATAAATAATTTTCAATACTTGATTTAGATATTTTGAATCTTTTGGCTCGCACATTGTATAAAGTTGAATATTCTTAAATCATCACTTGGTTTGATTACTATTACTGATCTACTCAGCTGTGAAGCATTCAGTGAAAAATTATTGGCATAAAATTTTGTAAACCAGTTTTGATACATTTGTACATTCTCCCTGCCATTTGAATATTTATCTCAGGGGTAGACTAACAGTGGTTTGTCCTCCTCTGGTAAAAAGTTATTAGGTCCCTTAACCCATCTCAGCCTACTTTTCACTTATTTTCAATTTTCCAACAAAGTTTTAGGAAATGAAGGATTGGACAACTACTACTAGAATTTAAATTAACTACTATTTGTAATATTATTTCTTAATGAAGACTTCTAGGGTTTAACTAACTTGCTTTCTTTAGTACAAGGCCAAAGTGCTAAAACATTTTGGTTATAACTGACTGATTTATTTGAGACCCACTTCAAAAATAAGACCTGGCCTCCATGGACAATGCCTGACTGACTAACCATGCAGTTTGCCCCTAATTTATATTTCTTAAATGATAAATGAAATATAAAAAAATCATGTGCTAAACATAATTGCTCATTTTCTTTCATCTTCAATATTAAAATTAATTAACTAAAATAAGTCAATTTTGATAAATATTTTTAAAAACATCCATGCTGGAATTAAAGTTGTCACAATACAATCAAATATGATCCTTTTCTTTTCTAATGTAGTAAAAAAAAAAAAACTCTTAATGAAATTTAATAAAAACAGGAAGTATTTTTTGTCCAACCCAAATATAATTTCTAGAATTTTATTCCCAATCCCAACTAATGTTCTACTTTATATTAATGTGAGTACTGAAACTGTATGAAAAAGGAAAAACATGTTTGCTGTTATGTTATACAAAATAAGTTCATACATATCTTCTTCATGTAATTCAAACATGTTGAAACTTTTGTTAGAAATCACATGTAATGTCATGCTCCTTCTAAAGTGTGTTTAAAGATTTACTAACTAAATGTGTACTATATAAAAGTGTAATATTTTGCATGAACAATGCAGTTAAATGCAAATATCTATAAACTATATCTTAAAATAACTGTTCAAATGTAACATGCCTGCCAGGTTTTTATTTATTTGTTATCATCAACAATAATTGATATAAAAAGACCTATGAGATTGCATTCCAGATACTCTTTCATAAATTTATGCATAATTATACAGGTTCATTATTCAACCTTCATGAACAGGAGGTTTAGTTTTCATTTACAAACACACATACACAAAGAAAGTATTTCATTAACAAATATCTTACTCTGAGCTCCAAAGACAATAATTTTTAAAAAAATATATAAAAGGAATGTTTTCTGAAAGGATTCCAAAACCAATTTTCATACTGAAATTCATTGAAGAGATTTTCTAGGCTTTTTATTCTTCTCTAAAACTTTGTACATTCTACCTTGAAATAAATAAAAAAGTACAGAAACCAAGTAGAGAGAAAAGGAATAGCAAGATTAACATAATGAAATGTTGATTTTCAAAGATGCCATATCAAACGATACATTTTGTTGGATCTCAAGCAAATAATGCTCATCATTTGGAATAAGTTATTTTAGAAAGTAAGAATATATTAGATTAATTGAAGAAGATAATATAAAGTAACAAAAATATCTTCAGCTCCATTTTTAACCTTCGATATTATTAAGTATAATGATAAAGGCAGTGTGTCTTTTAATAGAGAATTTGTGAAATAATTACGAATTGAATATAATTCATTTTGCAATGATTTCAGTGTCACTACAAGAAAATAATTACTGTCTTGTTTCAAGTAGACTTAATGAAAAATATACTTTCATTAGAATCAAGACCTTAAGTAAACAAATATGGAAGTTACAATAAAAAATATATTCACCACAGTCTTGCATTTACAAATGCAAATCTCTCTCTCTTTCTCTCTCTCTCTATATATATATATATAAAACACACACAGACCCATATGGATAGATATGTCACAGTAACAATTCCAATTCTATGTGACTGAAGAGAAATTCTGTAAGACTGATTACAAAATCAAGCCAAGTGTAAGGGTCAACTACAGGAAAGCCATGCAAAGAAAGATTTCAATCTGTACTAAAAAAAACCCCACTAAAGACTGAGTACAAACCTACACCCTACATTCATACAAAAAAAAGCAAAGAATAATGATTTGGGCAAAGTAGGAGAATATCAACTGTGACAGACCTGATCAGATCTGGTTAGGTCAGGATAAGGAGGGTCATTTGTTAGTTGTAGAATACAGATTAACAAGCGCAGCATAGTGATAAGGCTCTAGAGCAAGACATACCATGGATGCTTGATTGCCAGGGGTTGACCCCACAGGAACAGGATTCTTAGAAACCGCTGCAACGCTGGCCCGTCGCTTTGCCGTCTGAAAACATAGGCCAGCTAGATGTTTAAGATAGGTATGAAATATGCACAGAATATTTTACAAGTTACGCTGACTTACTTCTAACAGTTTTACATACCAGTAGAAAGAGTTATGTAGAAGGACAAGGGTGTGTAACAAATCAAACATAGATGAGAAAATAAAACAATGTTTTTTTTTAAATTTCTGTGAAAAGAAAAAAACTAAAAAAAAAAAAAAAAGGGAAAAAAAATTCATGTTAACATTAAAAAGGACATTACAATGAAGATACATATAATCAACATGGAATAAAAGAAAAAGAAAATAGAAAAAATAATTTTACTATAAAACAGAAATCCAACAATTAAATATGCAATAAATAAATTAAAAACAAACAAACAAACAGAACAGCAATGATTAGAACATTTAAGAACCTACTGAAAAATAGAAATAAACTGAGAGAATCAAGTGTATTTTATATAGAAAATATAAACAAATACTTGTGCATATTTGGAAGTCAATAAGAGGAGGGAGAGAAATATTTATAATCCTATTCTGAAAAAAAAAGTATTAATCTGTTAAAATGAATGATTTTATACTTTTAAAATATATTTTTTTTAAAACTAAAGAGGGTTTCTGTTATTTGAATAATATAAATAAACAGCTGCCAACACCCAAGCAAGAGAGTGTAGAATATACACAAGCATATGTGTGCATGTATAATATATATATATTTTTTCCATCATCTTATCAAGAAATATTTATATTTATTTTTTAAACAACTCTTCCTAAAATCTTAAAAACCCAACCCTGAATCTTGTGAACTAAATAAAGTTTTTATAGTTGGTTAGAACATATACATTCCTCATAAAACTTTTTGTCAATTCAAACAAAACAGTTGTTTCTGATAATATAAAGTCATTGGTTGAAATTACTGATATCTTAAAAACAGTTTATAGTTTATTTAGCACAACAGTGATAAGAAGCATGAAAAAAAAAACAAAAAAAAAAACACAACCCAAAATGGTACTTTCTTGATTTGAGTAGAACTAGAACTGCAGCATTTAAAGGTAGAGTTTATTGATAAAACAAAATAGGTTTTAATTTTATTAATATAGATAAAAGAAAGAGTTTAATTTCAAATAAAGATTAAAAAATATATTGTAATAATACTTGCAAAATCTGAAATTATTTATACTACAGGAAATCAATTATTAATGTTAAGGCTGTATAAATAATTGGTGATATTGTGATTGATAACATTGCTACAAAGATATGCATATTTTAGTTAATTTTTTTTAGAGGGTTTTTTTTTCTGAAGATCTCAGACATTTTCAATGCTTTTCATTTGATAGTCCAGTAACCCAAACAAATATATAGCACAAGTTTGAAATACTGTGATGAGTCATTATCATTGTACCAAAAATTCTATAGATTAATATTTTCATCAGCTCAAAAAATGATAAAACCAGTATGGATGAAAATATTACTGCAAAAAAACTTGTAAAATAAATATACAGGAAACCTAATAATTAATTAGAACATTTGGCTGGAGAGCCACAAAATATTGAAACAGCAATTTATATTATCAGAAACTTTTAAGATCACAATTCTTCTCTAAATATAAAATCATCAATTTAGGATAGAACCAGTTTTATTTATAATTTAATATAGATACTCACTTCTGTTCTCACTTGAGTAAGTTTGTTTTTAATAATTCAAAAATATCTCTTGATTTAATTCGTAGCTAAACTGGATGATGGCAGCAAGATGAATCTTAGTCATTGAATTTTAGATAATTTCTATTGAAGCCAAACTACTAAAATATTCTTCTGAAATTTCAGTTCTTATGTAGTATACTTGTCACAAATGAGAATAAAATTAAAATCAATAACACTCTGAATCACTTTAAATACTGAAAGTTAAAAGTTGTATGGCAACATAAAAATTAACAAAAGGGATTGAATGTTTGATTTATGAAAAGTGAGACAAAATAAATCTTCCCAGATGTTACAAAAAGACCTTTTTAAGAGATGAATAATAATAATAATATTTTAAAAATAGCCAAAGTTCAAGAGAAAAGATCCTTTTGAATAATTTTTAAATAGCATTCTAGCAGATTCAAATAAAAATGAGAAAAAAATTAACAATAAAATTATTGACAGAATTTTATCTTATAGCACAAATGATTTTAATGTTTATATTAAAAATTGATAAATGCTTTGGTTTTATTGCAAGAGAAATTTTGATTCAATTAGTAATATACAATAATATAAGAACAATAAAGTATTAGAAAAAATGTACTTTTAGTCAGTCAATAGAAAAGTGGGAAAAGATTCAGTTTGTTTATAAAATGATTTATTAAATTCACACAATAAAAATACAAAACTATACCAATATTAAATCAACTTCTAGACATAGGCCTTTTGAGTCAACAGTAAAACAATTTTAGATAAACTAAAAGATATTATCATTATTATAGGTAGAAAAATCGAGTTAAATCTTATTGCAATTAACCATAGCCACAGTTTAACAAATAGTATTATTTATATTTAAAACACTTGGTTTCAATAAACAAAGAAAATACATTGAGAAATATTAAATAAAGGAATATTTTTTTTCCTATATCTATATAAGATTGTATAACATGAATGATTGTTTGGAAATCAATTCAACTTGAATTCTTAGGAATCTTATGGTATAGCATGATCATGGCTATAATTTTTTTTTAAACACCAGATTACTACCAAAATATAGTTCCATTTTTGTTAAAAACTGTACTGTATCATGATAAAATACAGGACTAAAGATACAATTTATTTTGCTAACAGATAATGTCAAAACAACTTTTTTGTCTAACCTGGTGGGTGAATTCAATAATCAAGAAACATGAAGAAGAAAAAAAAAAGGTGAAATAGGTTTAATAGAACCAATAATAAAAGGTAATAAATCTAAAGCATGAATGAGACAATAAGAAATGCAGCAAAATCATAGCAGCAGCATTAACACAAGGTAGTTAAGCTACATAAACTAATTGCAGCGGCATATAAAAGAAATCTACAAAATAAATTAAAAGTAAAATTGCTATAACTAGAACACATCATGCTGCCTTGCAGATGGAAGGCCACATAGACTAAGAACAAAGAGGTCTAGTTACAAAGAACCTCAACTACTTACTACAAGCAATGACAACAGATTCCCCATCACACCTACCAGTTTAAAAGAAACAGATATTCAGAGAAAGTTCTGGAAGATTAAATCTTCAATTATTCTGCTTAAAATATAACAGACAAAAAAATTGTATACAACAGTTAGATAAATGAATAAATATTTTCATGCCCAAAGTTTGATGCAGATTTTGAAACTTGCATAGATAGTTAATTTAAAATTTTTGGTAATGACTAGTATATAAAAAAAATTTGGGCACCTTACAAAGCTTAAAATGGGAAAATTGCAAAAAAAAAAAAAAAAAAAAAAAAAAAAAAAAAAGAAGCCAATTATATATATATATATATATATATATAAACATGCACATATTAAAACTTTAATTTACTTTGCATTAACCAAAACATTTGTAGCTGGGAGATCAAAATAAAAATAGACCTTTCAATAATTCTGTAAATAATACTGAAAAGTTGATAAGAGCAAAATAATTACTGCAGTGCCACATCCACCAAACCATCAAATCTACCAACACTTAACTTTGGGTTTCATTGAAACTGTTACTATTAGGACATGATATATAGAAATAATTTTTGCTTATTGAGATGAAAATTCTATAATAAAGTCATTATAAGAAAATCCTTTACAAAGATATTGACTAATATTTACCAACTATATAAACAGGTGAATCATAAATATATACAACCAAAATATATCTATAATTAGCAAAAATATTATGGGTATATTCATTGTTAAGATATTCAAGATAATGAAATAGTTATTAAATTTAAAATCAGCCATACTATTTCTTACACTAAATACATTGCATATTAAGTCTTAAGGTAGTTTGGTTATCTGATATTAGATTTAATCTGACATGGAATAAAATTAATTAAAAAAAGATTTTTTAAAAATAGTAAATACTATATGAGAAAATAAGACAAAGTATTTTTTTTATTTTACTCAATATTGACCAGTCTAGTTATTTGTTGTCTAGAACACTAGAAAGCCTGAAAATGAAAGCAGTTGGAGAAAAACAACACTAAGAGATTTTGAACTAAAAGCCTTTGTTGAAAAGAACAAAAATATATCTACTGTTAAAAAAATATCCACTGACATGTTAGTGATAATTTCAAAATGTATTTTATGAATAATGTTTTATAAAGCCAGAAAGTTTAACTATGATCTCATTAATTATATGAACATGAGCCATTCTGACTGTTGTACATAGAAAGTGTTATGAGAAAATAAGATAATTAGATTAAAGACAAATATACCTTAAACCATTCAACAAAAGAAAATACTACAATAAAATTCTTTATTTGATATAAAAACAATCCTTCATTTCAACAATATGAATTTCTTTACTACATTGTCACAAAGAGAAAAACCAAAATGTCAATTAAAATATCCTTTAAAATTATCAACATTAGTGAAAAATTTTCAGAAGGTTCATAAATACTTAAAAATCTGAAAAGCAGATTTTCAGTTTTAGAAAAAATATATATAAAATGTATTTCTCATAAAATATGAACAGAAGAGAGTAGAGCTGATATAACAGCTTTTTATTAAGTGCACAATAACTGCAAGGAGATACTTTTAAAAAAATGACACCACTGGTAGTATTTAGTATATGAATGACAAATGCATGACAAGAAGAAATACCAGAGGTTCTATGAAACAGATGTTAATCCAAATAAACATTGCAAGTACAGATAAGATAAATAAGTTGCTTTAAACCTATCTAGACAAACCTGTTGAGATGCAGTAAAGACTGAATCTTTTATAACTATTCTAACATAGAAGTTATATAACTCATTTAGGTGTTAGGGTTATTTTAATGTTGCTAATATTAAGTATAAAAATAAGTACAAAATAGAATCATCTTTGGACTTCAAGTTACAGGCAAATTAAAAAAAAAAAACACATACAGTTCAGAATTTTTTGATGAATCTTGACATGAAGTAATTTTCAGTTGATACAGAATTTGGATGATTGAAATATTTGACAAGAATTGTAAGACTGTGGAAAGTAAAACAGGTTTTTATTATAAATTAATACAAGTTTTAATTGATGTTGGATTTAGGCACCAGCTAAACAAGCTACATCTTAAGGCCTTACAATCCATAGGGACCTTGAAAAATTACATTGGGGTGGTGATGTAGGGGTAAAATTCCAGTTTCAAGTCATGAAATCACCACACAAGACTAAATTAGTGAAAATGACAGATAAACAACCACAACATAGCTGCTTACTGCATGTTTATTTTCTGGGAAAAATACAGCAAAGGGGGACAGAACCCTGAGAGTACCCTCTCTTTACCAGGGGCTGTAATCTGTATATATCTATTGTAATATCTAACAATAAGTATATATATATATATATATATATATATATATACCTACTGATGAGCTAAAACATTCTGACCAGCAGCAAGTGGCTATTCCTATTATGGTAAGATATAAATAAACCAGCATCAAGTACTTCATTTTGATGTGTTGAAAGCCAATTACAGGTAAGAAAAATTTGAGTGACTTTAATAAAGGCTAAATTATTATCATCAGAAGTCTATTAAGGGCATTTGCAAAATGGCATGGCTTGTAGGGCGTCCACATTTAGTTGTGGTGACTTTGAGGAGGGGAAAATGGATAAAGTATTGGACAGCCAAGATTTTTAAATGTAAGAAGCAAACTCAGGCTTTCCCACCAAGTGCAAGCCAATGGAAAGTTTATTGTGGTACAAATTGCAGATAGCTTTAGTTGGTTGTTTGGTTTTTATAGTATATCAACCACTGTAGGTTATTTAATGCCAAATCATGTTTTGTACACAGGAAAATGATAGCAAGTACTGATCACACATGAGCCTACATCCTTGATAGGAGGCCAATTCTTTTCAGAAAGTTTAATATATTTTTTGGGTCTATTTTTCTAAATAGTTCTTTCATGCTGTTAATATTGTAGAACTTTCTTTGAGTGTGGGTAAGGTTTGTGTATTCAATCAAGTTTTACAGTGTATTTGTTTCCACGGGAACATCTAGAAGGAGGTTCTTTTTTAGGATGAGGGAGTGAATTAGTTTAATGTGGCCAATGCGTAGCCAAGCAAGAGCGGTTTCTTCTGTTCTAGTACTATTTGAATCCAGTTTCCTTTCTTTTAGAATGGGCTGTATTTGGTAGAGCTTGTTGTGGGTATTTTGGTCTCATAGTTGTTGCTATTTCTTTATCAATATTTGCCTGATTTTATGTTTTAAGTCAGTGTGTGGTATTTGCCAGTTTTTGTCAGTTACCAAGGTGAGTGTGGCTTTAGCTAGTGAATCAGCTTTATCATTTCTCTGGATTCTTATATGGCTTAGGATCCAGCAGAATATTACATTTTTGCTATGGCTTATGGAGTTGAGTCTGTTCAGGAGTTTGACAATTAGAGGGTTTTTAGCGAGAAATTTTTAGCCAGAGTTTTTGTTGTTGTTAGCGAGGAATGGTTGTAATGTGGGTGCGTTTATGTTGTGTTGTTTCCTCGCTAACCGTGTAAGGTCTTTCGCTAAAGCATGTTGGGTCTTCAGCTAATTGTAGTTAGGTATTAAAGGAGAGATGATGAAGTAAGATGGTGATAGTCGAAAGGTGTTTTTAGAAATAGGCATTTATTTGCAGCATGGAATATTGGGTTTGCCTTTGGTGCTGCAAGACTCGTGAAAGATTGTGCTTCTTGAGACGAAATTGAGTTATGAGAAGGTTGAGATGGCAGCGTGTGTCGTCGGACGTGTGAGGGATTGTGTTCGTTGGTTTAACGAAAGACATGTTGCAGTTGTATGAATTGAACTTTGGATGTCACTGTGAGTTTCGTGTCTGCTGCCCGGGAAAAGGAGGTCCGAGCTGAATAGGATAAGTCATCCTGATTGGGTGAAATTAAGTGTCGAATTAAAATGCGCGCCAAATCAAAATACGAATTTTCCCTTCCACTACAGGTTATTCAGTTTTCTATTTTTAATAGATTGTAAAACAGAGATGGAATCTGAATGGGTGATGAATCTTTTTGAGTTGCTTGTTGAGACAATCTTTAGTGCCAAATGTATTGCAGAGATTTTAGCCGTAAATATGGATGCTTCTTTTAGGAGGTGTTCTTTCTTAATTACCTTGTTGAAAACTGCTCCACATCCAGTTCTGTTGCTATCTTTGGAGCCATCTGTGAAAATGTGCGAGTGATTGGGGTATTTTTCCTGGATGTTGTAGAATTTCTCCTGATAGATTAAGGAGTGAGTTTTGTTTTTAGTGAGCTTGTTTAGGTTGAGTATAACCACAGATTATTCAAGTAGCCAGGGAGGAGAGCTTAGTTGCACAGTATCTTGAATGTTAATGAATGAAATGTCTATCTTCCAGTATGTGTTTCATGTGGAGGCCAAAGGGTTTTATGGCTTTTTCTTTTTGGTAAAACAGAGTTTTCTGTTTGGGGTTGAAAATACAGTCATAAGCTGGGTTGGTTGGTAGTGATTTGATTTTAATTTAGTACTTCAGTGCTAATTTGGTAAATCTGAGTTTTAGAGGTTGTTCATAAACTTCAGAGTAAAGGCTTTCTACTAGGGATGTCCTAAAAACCTCTAAGACAAGTGTCAATCCTTCATAGTGGACTGTATTTAATGATTTCAGGTAGGATTTTCTGGCTGCTCTATATATGTAGCAGCCATCGTCTATTTCTGAATGGATTAGAATTCTAAATAATTTCAGTAATGTCTGCCAGTCTGCACCCCAAGTCTTTGAGGGGTATTATGCAGAGGAGTTTCAGTGCTTTGCTGCATTTATCTTTTAGATATTGTAGATGAGGAATGAAAGATAGTTTTTGTTAAAAATAATGTAGAGGAATTTATATTGATCAATGACCGGAGTTTACAATTCATCTAGCTTTAGTGTAGGGTTGTTGTGCATTTTTATTAATTGTCAAAAGTGCACACATTCTGTTCTTGTTTTGGAAATCCTAAAGCTGTATATGATAGCCCATTTATTTATTTTGTTGATGACCTGTTACATTTGGTGTTCTGTTGTATGCATATGTTTAGTTCTAGAGGTAATGCAGAAGTCATCAACGAATAAATAGCTATCAACTTTAGCATTCAGGCCATTCGTAATGCTATTGATTTTTATGTTGAAGAGGGTTACTGATAGTATATTCCCGAGGGACTCCCTCTTCTTGATTTTGAATGTCTGATAAAGTTGATCCTATGCAGACTCAAAATTTTCAATCTAAAAGGAAAGCTTTTATGAAGTTTGTTAGTCTGCCTTTCAATCCCATGTTGTGGAGGTCCTTCATGATACTATTTACCAACCCCTCCGCTCGGGCAGGACATGACACAAGGTCAATTTTTAAGCGGAGTTTAACAGGTTTGAATTCAGAGTTTTCCTTCTTCTAGACTAGTTGCCTAACCAAGGCTGAAGAACCTAGTCTGTCCTACTATTTAGCCATAGCTGGAGGGAGAATAATTGGATTCATACCTTTCCCAAGGGTATTAGTGCTATGTGAAATGCAATCAGTCTTGTCCAGGAATTGAAATCGTGTCGCCGTGTTCATTTCCTACAACGATAACGATTACACCACGGGCACCTCCAACATGATACCCTACCACCAGGTGGTTTCATATGCCTTTTCTAGATCAAAGAATATGGCTATAAGATGTTGCTTTTGGATGTTTGCCTCTCTTATGGAGGTTTCCAACCTGACCACATGATCCATTGTAGATCTTTGGCCCCTAAAGCTGCATTGGGAGTTAGTGAAAAGGTTGTTGGATTTAATGAACCAAAGTAGTCTTTTATTGACCATGCATTCCATAGGTTTGCAAAGGCAGTTTGTTAGTGCTATTGGACGATAATTTGATGGATAGACACTGTTCTTTCCTGGTTCAGGTAGGGGGATGATGGTAGCTAGTTTCTATGATTCTGGGAATCTACAAATTTTCCAGATGTCATTTAGAGCAGTAAGTAAGTAGTCTAAAGATTTTAGAGGTAGTTGTCAGAGAAATTCATAATGATTTTCATCTGGGCTGATTTTTGGATGGCTTCTTCTAGCTCTTGCAATGTGAAGAATCCATTATAGCTTTGTGTTCTCTGATTTAGATTTAAACTTCTGTTTTTCTGTAATGTCTTTGTAGTTAAGAAATTGTTTGTTGGCATTTTTGGAGGAGGAATTTGTTGAGAAGGTCTCAGCCAGTGTATCGGCAATATCTTTTATATTGGTGACTTTGGTGTTATTTTCAATGAGGTGTTTCAGAGGAGTAGACAGATTTTTCTAAGAAATTTTTCGGATCATTTTCCAGACAGTAGTTGATTTGGTAGAGGAATTAAGTTGGTTTATATAATTTTGCCAACTGATCTTTTTTGCTTGCTTGATGGTTTTCTGCGCCTTTGCTCTAAGCACTTTGAAGAAGTTTAGGTTGCTAGTAGAAAGTTCTTTATTAAATTTGCAAAGGGCAGCCTTTTGCAGTTGAATTGCTATTTTGCATTCATTGTTAAACCAGGATGTGTTGTGTCTGTTTTTGGGTTTTTGGTACAGTATCATTTGCTATTTCAATTAGGGTTTCTGTAAAGTGCTTTATTTGGATCTTGGACTAATCTTTGATTGCATAATGTTTTAAATTGTTGCCAGTTGGCTTTATTTGTTTTCCATCTAGGAGGTCTGTTGTTGTCATGGATAAGTTGATTAGTTTCAAGTATCATGGGGAAATGGTCACTGCCTCAAGGATCGTTATGAAGCTTCCATATGAAATCCATGTAACTTGAAAGGTCAGATAGTGAGATATCAATTGCTGAATAGGAGCTGGTAGATGTGTTGAGATATAGTGGGGATCTATCATTCAAGATACAGAGGTTATTGCCATTGATTAATTTTTCTACATCCCTGCCCTTTTTGTTGGTTTTCAGGCAACCTCATATAGTATTGTGACTGTTAAGGTCACCTAGTAATAAGTGGGGTTGGAGGATTTGTTGTATTAATTTATTTAGTTTGGTGTTGTTTAATGAATCATGTGGAGGAATGTAGATGGAGCAGATGTTTATTGGTTTGTGCAGTGTTGTCCTGACAGCAATCACCTGGAGTTCACTGTCTATGTTGATCTGGTGCTGGGGTATATCTTTTCTAACTAGGATCGAGACACCTCCAGAAGCCCCCGTGTCCATCTTTGTATAGTTTCTAATGTTTAGTTGGTTGATATCTTTGAGGAATGTTTCTTGAAGACATACTACTTTGGGTTTGTATTTAGTTAGGAGTAGTAAAAGTTCTTCATAATTTGCTCTAATTCCTCTGCAATTCCACTGAATGAATAAAGAGTTGTTCATTTTGGATTATATTTAATCTGAGTGCTATAGAGGGTTTTTTGGATTTCTTAGCTTTTACCTTTGTGGAGTTAGGCTCATCTATCTCCATTCTTTCTAATATATTAGATTTATTTTTAGATTCTATTGGAGCGACTGGGTCCTTTGACTGGCTTGGTATTTTTTCTGTGGCTGTCGAGCGGGCCTGAGTTTCTGACTTATGGATCAGCTGATCATTCCCTTTTGGGGAGTTCTCCTTTGTTTCTTTTTTCCGTTATTCACGTTGAATGTTAGTGGATGGATAGGAGTTCTTTGGGGGTTTTGGTTTAGGAGTGTTGTTATTTGATGGGACTGTCTTTGTAGGAGAGTCTGGTCTATTTTCTGTTTTCACTACATTGTCAGTTTCACGTCTTTTTGATTCTTCTCAAGTTACATGATAGGATTTTCTTAGTCATCCCTAGAAATTTGGTCACTCACTTGCACTCAACTGGACCAATTTTTCAATGAGCTCAATGTATTTATTTTCTTGTTAGCTTTCTGTTTGTTGAATCCAATTTGTCTGAGTGATATACTACCATATGATCGTGTTCCTATATAGGACTCCACAATCTTTCTAGTATTAGGGAAGGATATATTTCTTTTTCCTTTTCATACAACCTACATGTTTTAGAGAATGCTGGGTGGTTCTCATGACAATTAGAACATCTTTTTTCTGCTCAGCATTCATCTTCATAATGGAAGAGGTTCTTTTCTCTACATTTGCCACAGATTTGTTGCCCTCTACATATGTCCTTGTGGTGCCTAAATTTCTGGCATTTGAAGTATCATAATGGGACTGTTATGTTTCACTCTTTCAACAGTAAAACCTATCTTAATTTCTTTTGGGATAGTGCTTGAGTTGAAAGTGAGTATGTAGGTGTTTGTAAGTATATTCTCACTATTCCTCTATGTGATTCTTCTGTGATCCATAACTCTCTGCTTTTGTAATGCAGTTTTTATTTCCTTCTCTGTTGCTAAGCTCAGTTCCTGGCTTCCTATCACTCCATTGCAAGAGTTTAATTTCTCATTTGGCCTTACATTTATAGTTATGAAATTTTTTTTAGAAGGTTGTCAGCATGTTTTTTTCAGTTACTTCTACCAAGAGGTTTATGTTCCTGACTTTTTTGACGGATTTTGGATTTGCTCTGGTACTTATGACCTTTTCAATTAGAAAGGGTGACAGTTTTTTTAGTGGTGTTTGGTCCATTGATTCTAGCACAATGAATTTTGGAAATTCATTGAATTCCACGTCCGAGTCTGATTTACAAAGGTTTCTTTTTGTTTTTTTGTTTTGAGAAAAGCCATATTTAGGGTTTATCATTCATTGGTCCTATACTCCACTACCCACCATGGGGTCCAACTTGAGTTGGGAATAAGACAGAGGGGAAACCCATTCGCCCTGGTTGAGATGGGGATATATTACCAGTATACTCATATCAAAAGTGAAATCCTGAGCCTCTGCCAATTTCTGGTTTTCTGCTGTACAATTTAACAGTGCTCAAAACTATTGCTCTCAACACAATTGACCCTTAGCCCTTGCCTTTTAGCACTTATAAGATAAAAGGGTTGGGAATTGTTCCGCAAGTCAGATTGAATAGTACATTCAGGAGAAAAGAAACATGCAAGAGCTAGGGCATGACGGAACTAGCCAATTGATCGGTTCGGACCTATCCAACCACCTGTCAGACCAAGTAAGGGCCAAGGTGATGTGTTACAAGTCATTGACCACTCTGTTGTCAGATCAATGATTGCTCAACCTCCAGGATTCTGTCCTAGCGCCTTACGAGTTGCCACCCACGGTCAACAGTTGGGGAAGGGGTGTCTTACTCCTCTGTAGAGGTGCAGTTGGCATATTCTACAGCCCCAGCTGACAGGGCAACTTAATCAAGTTAAAGGAATGAGTGTATCACAATATATACTATATCAATTCTTGTTCCATATGAGGCTGTGTAGTGGCAAGTCAATCAAAGAACCCATGCCAACTAATGAAAGTATCTTGAGTGGGTATGCAAACATCATAACTGAATCTTTTATCAATGGAAAAAGATGGCCAAGTCTAATGAGTTTCACTTTTATCTGGCAGGACACAAATGCATTGTTATCCTGAGGAAGTAATGACACTAGAATGCACAGTAGAAAAATAACAAGCTAGTGGAAGCAGTGTGATGTTTGGGGCAACATGAGGAAACAATGCCTCTTATCAGATATGTGGAAAGCAGTTTCTTGTACACCATCTATTTAAACATCACTGAAGATCAGGCACACTCTTTTATGGCAAGTATTTAAGATGATAGTGACATTTTTCAAAAGGATAATGTACCTCCATCATACTGCATTAAAATTGTTTTAGGATCATGAAAAAGACTTGATTATATTACTCTGGCAACCAAACACTCAATCCTGTTGAGCATTCATATTAACACGTGTATTGGACCATTAAGTTCACTTGTGGGACCTTCACTATATAATTTGCAAAATTTTAAAGGTCCTGCTGTTAACATCCCAGCATTAGATCCCAGAGGATTTTCAAGGTAAGAGCTGTTTTGAGGGCACATGGAAGATCAACATCTTATTGAGCAAGTGATCAAAATATTTTGGGTCATCAGTGTATGTTTGTAATATACTAGTTGCTACTCACAAACAAAAACTTCTTTTTTCAAAAAACACTTGAATCAAACTTCTATAAAAATCCAAAAATTAATTTTACAAATTCTAAAAGCTACACATATAAAAACAAAATTAAGGGAAGCAGGAACAAAAGACATTCCTGTGAACTAACAAAAGTGGTAATGTAATAAAACATTATTCCATAGGTTAACAAGATGCTTCTCTTAAAGAAGGGAAAAAATACCTGAAAATAAATGTTTCCAAGGCAATATTGTGCTAGTGTAGTCTTCTGTCAGATTTTCTCTTTCTGGTCATAATTTGCAACACATTTTATCAACAAGTATTGATTGGGGCAAAAGCCTGTCTCTTGTATACCTAAAGAATGGAAATGTGGTCTGATGCAGAAAAAATGCATAAATAGATATTCCAGAAAGATGATCTCTTTCATAATGTTGATTGAACAGATGCGCAGTGTTTCCCAGAGCAAGGTGAAGAACAGCAACATTCTCAAAAGCAAATCAAGTGAAAATATAAATATTTTTGCAACATCCATTTGCCAGTATTGAGAAGAGTAAATAATTTGTTTTTTTTTGTGAGTATGTTAACTTTGATAATAACATTCTAAACATTTTCACAATTAATATTTTTAGACTAATGTTTATAATATCATGTTACAATAAACAAGACGTATCTCTCAAAGAAGAGGGATGAAAACAAGGTTACCAGGTCTGATGAGTCTCAAAGTTACGTAAGCTATTTTTTTTCATCAAAATCTATCATAGTGATAAAGATTTTGGTTGATATGTTTGTTAAAGTTTGGTTTGGTTGTGTTTTATGGCATATAAACTCTTGTGGGTTATTTAATGCCAAATCCTGTTTATATATATATATATATATATATATATATATATATATATATATGATTTGTAAGCAAATAGTTTGTAAGTAACATCATTTTAAAATGAGCTAGAGTGTATACACACAATTAAATAGTTTCAAGTACTGTCATCCAACACTAATTTCATTTAATACTAATCATTTGTTTGCACACAGTTAAATGGTTTCAAGTATTGCTATCTAATACTAAAAATTCCATTTAATATTAATCATTCATTTGCACCAAGTTAAATGGTTTCAAGTACTATTTAACACTAATAATTCTATTCAATATTAATCATAATGATGATGATGACTATTGAGTCATAGACTGGCAAACAATCATCATCATGTTGTGTTGCCAGCATGGATCTCCCTGACCCTCTCTCGCCACCTGTCTCTATCATCCATCGCTCCTGGTAGGTCTTCAAGGCTACATCCTGTATCGGCACAGAGCTGTTGTATATAGGTTCTAGCTGGTCATCTTGTCTTTGCTCATCGATGTGATTGGAATTTTTAGTAAATGACTGAACAGTTCTATTTGACCCACTGATGAGACCTTAACACTCTAGGTCAGAGTGCATCTGAGAGTAATGATAATAAAGAGGTATACCATATCCCCCAAACTCCAAGACTGGAGTCTCACAATCAAATGCATTTAATGTTGTACCCAGGATGTAAAAATGGTTTAAAGTTTTTGCTACCAACACTAATGATCTTATTCAGCATTATTCATTTGTTTGCACACAGTTAAATGGTTTCAAGTAGAGTAAAAGATTTAATGGTTCTAGTTGGTCCATAGACGAGAACCTAACAGGCACAACCATTTTGGTCAGAGGAGACCTGGGAATAATGACAATGAAAAGGTGCTCCACATTCCTCAAAGCTCTAGGACTGGAGCCTCGCCATCAGATGGTTTAGTGTCATATCTAGCACACATATTGGGAAGGTTTTTTTTTTTATCCCACTGCAGAAATGCAGTTGGTGTACTCTATAGCCCCAGTTGACATGATTGATGTTTGTTAAATTAAGTTTATGTCTTTAGTAAAAGACAAGTTGAAGTGTTATTTATTTTAAAATCTAGGGAAAAAAACAACAAAACTTTGTCCTTAGTAACTAAAACAGGATATGATTTTTAATAATTCCATATTTAAAAACTTGTAACAATTTCTTCAGGAAATTTAGAAAATTTAAAAATCAGTACAAAAATGTTTGATGTTATATTTTATAATAAAATTAGATGCAAAATTTTGAAAGGAGACTTAGTTTAGAAGAAGGAAAACTCTGACTTCAAACCAGCTGAACTCTGTTTAAAAATTGCCATTGTGTCACATCTACTCAGGGAGGAGGGGGTTAGATAGATCTCAAACAATGTAGGATCAGAGAGAAATACAAAAAATGTAGATCATATTGTCAGTTTACCCAAAACTGGTAGAAACTAGGGACACTCAAAAGCACAAGGTAGTGGTGAATACCAATGCAAGAAGATCAGCAAGTGTTACAAGATTAAGATTACTAAGAAATGGCATAAGCATCAGGTGAACATAGTCCTCAAGAACAATGAGATTAACGTTCTTTTGGACAGACCCATTAATACTTACAGATAAAAGCCTGACTTCATTATCAAGGACAAAAAGAAGATAGATGCATGCTCATAGGCATAGCAATACCATCTAGAAGAAACACCTCCATCAAAGATACAGACAACTGTTCAAATACACAAACTTGAAGATGTGAGGTATGAAGACTGAATGGAAAAGTTCACCAACCATATGTCAGGAAGCATCAACACCTACACTATCTGGAAGATTGTCTAGTATGGAACAGCCTTCATACTACAGAAAATACTGTCAATCAAGTGATATTTCCCCTAAAGTGCTTCCAGACCATAGGTTGAACGTAAAGCATGATAATGATAATAAAAAGTGAATACATGGAAATTTAGAGAATATACAGCATTGTTAGAATTTTATGGTCAGCTATAATATAAAATAGTAGACTAGATTGACACATTTACCTGTTTTTTAATAAATAAGAACTGTACATCTTTATATAGTAATATTCTTACTTTAGGTAGATGCAGGTACTTGTTTTGTTTGCTTCCTAACAAAGTGCTTGCCCCCCACCCAATCTATATTACAAAATAGAGGCAAAGCTTCATTAGATGTGAAATAAAATGTAGATAAACTTAAAAAAAGCTACAGAAAAACAAAAACATTGGAAAGAGGGAACAGTTTTATCCCTTTTGAAAGAGTGAATAAAGTAAATAATAACTGAATAGGAATATTTAAATATGAAAATAAAAAAAAAATTAGAAAAAAAGAATTTATATAAAAAAATCACTAATTAAATAAACAAAAATAAAACAAAAGCTTAACAAGATCATTGATACATTAAGTATAGATAGCTGACATTTACACATTTTTAATAACCATTTCTTGACTCATATAGTCCATATCTAAGATTAAGAGTATGAATAGGTTGCAAACATAATTATTGATTATCTTTACATAATTATAACCTATTTCTAATCTTATATAAAATCATCTATAAACTTGTTCAAAAACTTCTGCAATATAAAATGAAATTGGGTCTGTGATGTTAAGACCTAATTTAAAAAATCATTTTATCAACAGCAAACAAAAATTGCTAATACTTATAAACATACTAGCAAATTCTAATAAAGTTTGAACTACTAAATTTATATAACCAATATAAAAACAACAACCACACTTATCATAAAAATTATATATATATATATATATATATATATATATATATATATATATATATATATATATAAAATGGAACAAATTGGTTTAATGTTTCAAAGTGAATTTTACTGTTCATACTTGTGCATATTTCAAATCACAATTGATAAGCAAAAGGTGATGGATCTTTTATTCATTTTCAAAATAAGAATTTCAGTCTAATGATGCTTTTATGAAATAAAATACCTTGTTTATAGATAATTAGAATACGTAGTTGGTAATATTAAGGCAAGTAAGGTTTTTATCTATAAAAACAAAAAGCAATACTGAAACTTTGTTCTCATTCATGAAACATTTAACACCCAATTTTGTCATGTAGGTAGCTAATGTAGTAGACAAAGAGTGTGGAAGACCTGTTCTTATTCAACTGATTATAGAATTAATTCCTTCATCAGACAAAACTTTTTTAATTTTAGTTTTAAAAAGCTATTATGTAAAATAAAATACTAGGCTTGAAAGTTCAACCTATAAGAATGTAAGCATATAATAACATAATAGTTGATTTAGCAGGTAACTTAAAAGTGCAATAAAAATGTGTCAAACAGATTACCATTTTAAAAATCATGAGTAATATCTTTCAATAGTAAATAAATATTGAGTGAAAAAATATCTACATGTTAAATAATACAAAGCTATGATTTTTACTTATAATTATGCCTTACATCTAATCTTGGTTAAAGTACTACTCAATGAATTTCTAATATCTGGTTTGTTGTAGCTATCTAATAACAAATTTCCTGATTTTATAACTTAAACAACCTTTGGTAATGATTATTCTAAGTTATTTGAAAGTAGGTATATAAGAATAAGTCTTAAGGGATAATATAATCAAAAACAAGTAAAAAAAAAAAAATTATTAGTACTACTTTTATCATGAGTAAAAAAGATGAAATGACAACTACAAAATTATCCAGATTCTATTACATTCATAACCAATAAGTCAATGGATAATTTTTCTGATGGAATTATAGTTGTTTTTCTTTTGATAGAGATGGTAAAAAATAATTCTAATTATTATAGTGATTCTTAACTGTGTACTTGTCTTATACTTCTCCAAAAATATTTTAATATGAGTTTAAGATTATAAATGAAGTCATTTTAATGGTTAATTGTAATTCTTTTCATGCTACAAAAATTGCAAAGTTTATAGAAAAGTTTAAATTTACTAACCAATCATATACAATAGCAAAAACATTTTAAAATAGGAAGAAAGACTTTCTGAGAAACCAGTAACATTTTTTTCTCTTCAGTATTTTCAACAAAATATTTTACACATTTTTCAAAAGAAATCTACTGAATAAACAAATATTAAATAAACTAAGTTTTGAAATGCAAATATCAGAACAATGAATTTGGTTGGAACTGGTTACACCTATTTGCTGTTAGATATGAATAATCATTGTATAGTAAGAAATATCACAGAGTAGACTGAATTTCTTCTTTTTTAGTATGAAAACTAGAGCCAAGCAGTCACAGAGTGTGGAGCAGGAAGCAAAAAAAAAAAAATTATTTGCTTAGTTGTAAAGAACTTAAAAAGAAGAGTGACACACCAGTTAAGTGTAGGTGAGTGAAAAACAATCAGATATATAAATTTAAATTGGTCAACACAGCATTAATATATTGTGCTGGATCCAATATCAAAATAAAGTTTAACAATCAAACAGCAAAAAAGTACTGATTATTCCCTTTCTTTAATTATTAAAAATGAAATAAGAGAATAACAGTAACTTGCAAATAAAATTATAACTATGTGCTGATAAACTGCATGGAAAAAAGTTTTTTTTTAAATTTAGGAAATAATCATGTAAAGAGGTAGATAGTTTGAAAGAATAAAGGAACTGAAAAAGATTAATTTGCTGTCAATAAAGATGAAGCAAGCCAGGATGATGAAACCATCATCATCAAACAGGAGTTCAATAAGGAAAGTTTACAATTGTAACAATAGTCATATGATATCAGGACACAAGGAGTCACTTGCTGCTTAAATACCACAACAGAATTAAATATCATTATATGATTTTTCTTTAATATCCATTCATGCATTCATTAATGGTTTCTTAATTGATGATGCAATTTAAGAAACTTTAAAAAGTACCATAAAAATCATTTTCCATTGTTTTTGTTTAAAATTTTTTTAATACCAGATTTATTGTAGCAACTCTGATTTTATAGTATAAACAATGAATTGTGACAAAATTTCTATGTATTGTTGATTTATAAGTAATCAATATAGATACTAAAATATTTTGCCTAAAGTGTTTTTGAGAAAGTTCTACTTTGACATACAGTTACTAAGCAGAGACATGTACTGAAAAACAAATAACACATGAAAAAACAAAAAAGGAAAACACAAACATGAATGTTTACATAAACAAAGGTAAATACATATTACTGTAACAGAATGGAAGTTATTGACATAACTTATAACCTAATCTATAAATCAGTCTTTATTAGATTACTTGAAAATAACTAGAGAATATTTTAATCAATGAAAATAAAAAATATTTGATAAATACAAATAATAAAAGACCATTTTTCAGTTACTATCATTTATTAGATTAAACTCTGTGAGTATATTCTAAATCCTTTGAAACCTCTTTTATTTTAAGAACATAACAATATTCAAGTTATTCCTTAGTTCTAAATTAATCACATTTATAGAAACAGAAAACTTAAGATAAAATGTAATCAAAATGAAACTGATGTCTTCAAACATCTACAAGATACTAGTTTATTTTGTATATTTTTTTTTTATTCAGTACCAAATAATCATAAAAAGTTCTATAGAAATTCCCAATCATTCAGTCCAATTTGAAAAAAATTAAGTCATTCAGCAAGCCAAAACAATTGCAAAGGATCAAATGTATTTAATAAAACTTTTGAAAAAGAATATTTCAAGACAGAATCTAAGAGTATTTTATAATCATGGCAATATTTTTTCAAATAAAGCCATACATAAAATATTGCTTTTTTTTTTTAAATTTTCATATGAATAGAAACTCCCCAAAATATTTAAAAGACTGCAATATGTTTATTTTATCTTTGTTGTTTACAACAAAAATCAAACACAGAATTTTAAAATTTCTACAGTATCAATATAAAGATAGTATGAAAGAAGCCAACCTTTTTTAAATACATATAAATTATGTTTGTTCAAGTTGCTTCTTATTCTTTCCAACCAACAGTTTTACTATGTATTGGAACATTAGTACTTACTAATTTCTTTGAATTTTACTTTTTGTAATCCAACCTTCTTATCTTCCTGATGACATTTAATTTTCATAAAAATAAGTACCTCCTCAACTTGAGTTGATCTTTAATCAGTTATTGTTTAAAACTTCTTAATAGCTAAATAGAAATGCATTAACATTCTGGTGACCATCAAGCTATTAAAAATTGTTATGTGAACAGCTTATTTTAAGAGGCAATCATTGCCATCATATATCAATTATAGGCAACTAAATATTCAATTATCATCAACTACTATTTTAAATGCTTTTTCTAGTCATAAGATATCAAATTAGCCTAAACTTAACATTACAATTTCTGATGTTTTTATGCCAACTTCTATAGATATGTATAGTAAACAGATGTATAACTGTAAAGTAGAGGGTGACCCAAAGGCTCCCTTTTCAATAACTACTATACCCACCAAGGTGTAGGGGAGGGCACTACTCCATTCCCTGGATTGTTCCACTTTACCCTTGATATGTACCTTATAATGCTGAGTGTTAAGAATTAAGTTCCATTTTATTAATCTTTGGTATGACTCGACCTGGGATTGAACACCGATCTCCCACACCATTGGTGATCACTCAAACCATTATGCCAATGGCCCATACACAGTGTGTAATTGTTAACATCTATTTATTTTAAGTGAACATTTATTTTCCCTTTTAATAATGATAATAAAGATAATGATGGTACAATGATTAGTGTAATGAACTTGGTTTTTATATGTATTTCTGCAAGATGGTACAAAGTAAATCAATGAATTTTAAAAGGATGCAAAACATTTGGATAAAAATAAGCTTCCCTAATTATTCAAAACTCTGCAGTGCTGAGAAGCATTTTCTTAAGAAAAAAAAAGAAGAAGTAATCTTCCAAAAATAAATTTTCCTCTAGGAGTTGAGTTTAACTAGTTTTATTGTGGTGGCTCTGACTGTGCTGCTAGACAAACTGAAGTAAAATGAAAATAAAAAAGATGGTTAGAAACAAGTAAAAGGACAACCAACCAGAGGATAAATCCAAATTGGGAAAAAGAAGCCAAGTGAATAATAATGTTCTATTGAGCTCTAGCAAACTAAAGTTAAGACAAGTAGAAAAAAAATAATTTTGCAGCAAAGCTTACAGCAATACAAAATCAGACTTGGAAAAACTGCTAACATCAAATTTTAAGATGAAAGATTAAGAAATAACAGCAACAATAAAATTGACATCAAGAGGCATAAATTTAGAACATTTATAATCCAGATAATTATATCTAACAAAAATACAACTTTTCGCAAACTCAGCAATAAAGTTCAATTTATTTTGGAATTCAAGGTTATCAGAATCTTTCAAAAAAAGTTTGTAATAAGGTTTGGCTTGGTTTGGTTTCTTTGTTTAATGGCATATCAACCTTTGTAGGTTATTTAATGCCAAAGCCACTATTCTAGATGAACAGTGGTACTATTTCACCTATAGCTGGGAGGATAAGGGGGTTCATACCTTTCCCAAGGGTATTTGTCCGAAAGTGAACATAATAGCGTGATTGGAATTCGAATTCAGTTACTATGATTTTGCAGTCCATCACTTTAACCATTACACTATGAGGACACCCCATTGTAATAAGGATAATGTGTGTAATCTATTCACTTTGACAGAAACAAGTTTTTAAAAGTTTATCTCATGAAACTGTACAGCAATGAAAAGAATAGCAGCAAGAATCTTCATCTGCAGTTTAAGTTACTAGATGATAGAAATTAAAGTATTATTAACATTAATAGGATTAAGCATATATGATTATGAGCTTATCACAGTTGATCAAGCCTCTTCACCTAAAGGGGAAAAAAGATTTCCAAGACAAGATTGATAGCATAAAATTATTGATAACATATCTGTCATTTCTTTTTAATTAACCCAAAAAATTCTAAAACTAAAAATGAGAAACTGATGATAGAGGTGGAACTAGTTGTAATGTGCAAGTATCAATTTATATGAAAAAAATGCAAAGAAAAAGAAGAATTAATACAATAATAAAACAAAATATAAAAATAAATTTAATCAAATATATTAATAAAAAAATGATGGAATTTATAAGTGCCTGTGCATAGTGGACTTACTAATTAAATCAATCTTAAAAAGCTGAAATTTTACAGAAAAAAGGAGAGTAACAATATCAATATCAGAAAGAAAGAGCTCAAATTGGAAAATAAATTCTTCTACATAATAGATTTTCATGATTTAAAAATAAAAATTAAGAAAATAAAGCAAAATGAATGACAAGCTGCAGAAGCATTCAGTGATCCTTTGGGTTAACATTCTTAAAAATTACAAAATATAAGGGACAACTTACATGTTTCACTTAAAGGTGAGTCTACTCCAAGAGTAAACAATAAGAGCAATATTCATTATTAGCTTTGATAATTATACATTTGCATGAAAAACTGAAAATAATCCATCTAAGCTAAGAAATAACATTCAGTTATGAGTGCTTACTTTTATTTACTAAGCAGAATAGGAGAAAGTCAGCAATAAAAAGAGAAAATTGGCTACGCATTTTGATGAGTAAGCAGGAGGTGTTATGGTCTATAGTAAAAAGCATCTAGACAAGCAAATAAAACATCTATTGTATAATCTGTTAAAGGGTGACAGAAAAGTGTAAAATTTAAAGAAAAAAGAAAAATGAAAACTGCTATAAACAATGTCTAATCAGCAATGTAAATGTAAGAAAATCCAACATGTATTTGTGTTTTGACAGATATGAAAAGCTTTATACAATCTACTTTTAAAATTTAATTGCATAAGAAACACAGAAATGCTAGTGAATTAAGGAATTGGATAAAGATAGAAGTAATGGGGAAGGGGTGAAGAACAATATTCAGTGAAAAAGTTTGGGTGCATTAACAAGTCTTTCTTGGAGAAAATATAAGAATAATAAATATTAAACATTTAAAAAAATAAATGGGAAGAACAATAAGTATTTATTTACATCACAAGCTGTTACTTTCAATAAAATGTACAAATCCCTTATCAAATTGGCCCTAGATTTTTATAGTCAATTATTTTTAACTGGTTATTACATTCTGAATAAGTTTTTTAGCATTTAAAAATCAAGATTACAATTTTGAAATTTATAGTAAAGAAGCTTAAAAGAGACTAAATAAATTTGAACTCTATGAGGATTTAAGAAAATTTTGTTATCACCATTAAATATAAATTCATAAAAAGGTCAGTATACAATTGAGTTTAAGATTTCATGTTGATTGTTAGCATAGAAATTATTTTGTTCTATCATTTATACTTACAAAAAGATGAAGAAACTAATTTACATCAACACAAAAATCAAATACACTATATAGAAATATATAGATATCTAAATACTATTTAAAAGATAATTGGGAAATAACATTTTTAAATTAATACCATCATAATATATTTTGAGTTATTTATGAAAACAGCTTATTCACCTTGTGTTTAATACTGATATTGTGGTTGTTATAGTTTTCAGTAATTTTCAAGTATCATGGTGTGTTTCTTTTGAGTGCTTATTAATAAGGCAAAACTTTCAGAAAGTCTAAATAACTATGCTTCAGTAATAATTTAAAGCTCTATAATTTATTTCAAATATTACAACCTGATTTATTGATCTGAGTATCAAGTCAAAAGAAGTATAGATTTGGTGAATATTTGAGAATACAAGGAGCATGAAGTATGAAAATCAGAACATTGGAAAGATGGTTAAAGAAATGTTAAAATGAATTTGAAAATTAAATTGATAAAGATTTGAATATTTGTATTCTCAGTATCCCACAGTTGAATAAAGAGTACTGCATCATTTCTTGAAGTTAGTTTGGTATACACAATTAGGTATTTTTTTATTTGATTATTTATAGTTTCTATAGAAGCACAATCAAGAATTTTTAGTAATATCACAGGAAACCTTCAGACAATTAGATAAAAAATATGAAGTTATCTTTTTGAATTTGAAATAGAGATTAACTTCTATTCTACAAGTACTAAGCCACAAACAAAAAGATTCCAGCAGTACATAAAAGTTATTTGGCAGTTTGTAATCATAATTCTATTACTATTTATATATACTAATAAAATCTTGAAAAATACAGCAGAGCAATGTAATCAATACTTATTCTGTGTAGTAACAGTGGTGGTGATGGTGGTGGAAGTGGAAGTGGTGTGGGTGGTCTATAGAATTATAAAGGCAGCAACTTATTGCCAGTAGAGAACATGCGAATGATGCATTGGCAGAAAGAAGATGTTTAAAACTCTGCTAGGCAGACATGCTGCAGCTCTTTGTTGTTTTTGTTGCATGCATCAGACGAGTTGCTTGGCTCATCAGCAGCAATAGCTGCTAACAAGTCTACAGTGGTAGTTGTTTGTGGTGACACTAGTGCACCAACAATCAAACCACAAGGTGAGCAGATAGTCTATAAAGGTTGCATCAGCACAACTAGAGATCATGTATATAGGTATACCTCCATCATTTTGGCTGCAGACGCCATCGCAATACTTGTTGCTGTTATTGCTTTGAAACGGTGGACATTCTGATAGATACAAAAATCAAAAGTGCAAAGTAATGAGAAAAATGGTTAATTTTTTTTTTGTTTAAAGATAGGCTACTGTAGAGATTTTGACATTAAGTACTTTGGTATTAAAAAAATGAAGAGCAATCATGAGTTTGTAAGAGGTGGTTTTAGGTTAGGGTTCAAACATTTCACAAAGTACATTTCAACAAAGGCACAATCAACAAATATTTGACACTCAGGTTATTAGTTAATTAAGTAACACATGAACTTATGAAAATGAAACAGGAAGTAAGCATCTGATCACTACAGCTTTACTAGAGATTGTTGGATAAAGCTAGAAAGATCCTAACAATGTATGCACCAATTTTTAATAAGTATTTTTAAGAAATAAATAAACAATTTCCAATGGTATTTGATCATCTTTTACTGTAAGACTGTTCAAAACAATTTATTTTATATAATTCATCACAATTTTTAAAAAATGACATACAGCTGTCAGACATAGATAATGTAATTTGATATATGCACAAGCATATGTCCAATTACAATACCATTTTTCTCCATGAGTGACAAAGACAATACAACAACTTCATCTAAATCTGACTCATATGAGAGACTGGGAAGAGGTTTTCATATTAGTTGACAATTTGCTATATAGCTTATATTTTTAGTGCAATACAGTAATTACAATTTTATACTTCTATAACAATAATATAATGAAAGAATCTTGAAATGTTTTAATAACAAATTACCAAGATTTATATAAACTAATAACACTGATTAGTGGTCTGTATGAGTGAACTGATAATTGGGGAATATATATATATATTATATATATATATATATATTTTACATCAGATAAAAAAAGCAAGATTTTAGAATAGATATATTTTATATAAATTCAAAATACAATTTGAAGGAAGTTAATCCAATAATTACTATTGCATCATTTCTTTAGTTCACTCAACATGATAAACATCAAATAATAAATTTTTGAATGAATCATATATTTACTTATTTTTTCACTAATATTTAAGATAACTTTTATGGTGAGTTATGACTATTCAAGCATTGGTAGTTATAATAATTATGACCAAAATGAAAATATTTAATTCAAAAGTATTCAAGTTATATATAAAATCATTCGACTTGTTACTTATTATATTTGAAAAGACAGCAAACATATACTAGTAGACACTGCATTTGTATCTTAAAATTGAACATTTGCTTTGATAAAATGTACACATCAAATGTAAATTTTAAAAAAATGAAAGAATCTCCAAGTCAGTGAGCATCTTTTATTCTTAGTATGTAAAGGTTTTTGATCTTTGTTAAATGATATAAAAAAATAAGTAATGTAATGAATACATATTAAATATATAACTCATTTGTAATGAGTTAAAAGCAAATAGCCTTGTACCAACATATTTGTACATTGTGTACTAATTCATGAAATTCACAATTCATGAAATTTTTAGAAGAATTATCATCAGCTATAAATCAATCAAGATGATAAAAATGAATAACATCACCTACTTTTATCATTACAACTTATTTTGTTCATGTGTAAAAATTTATGATAAAGATTAATGAAGTTAGAATATAATGAATTTAATACTCAATAACAAATGTATAAAAAAAATACTGGATTCCATCATTGACAATACAATTAAGTAAAACACTCTTTATGGTACAGGGGAAAGACTGGATTTAAGTTTTAATACTTTTAATTAATACAATTTTTAAATGTAATGATGCAAATTAGATGTCTTGATTCAATGTACTTTCAATTAAATCAAAAACAATAACTAGTAATATAGACCATAGAGTAAAATATAATAAAATATAATATATAATAAGAGAGATTAAATGTAAACAATTATCAAATTAATTAATAAAATATCTATGCATGTAACTGTGAAAAAGGAAATAAACATGTCTTTTTTAGACATAAAAATCATAACCTAGAAAGGAACTTATACTCTTACAAAAAAAATATATATAAATCTAGTAGCCATTTTTAATAGCTAACAACCATATGGATAATTAGCCAAAATGAATGTGATATGAAAATATCAAATTTCTTTTCAGAAATAAATCAAATTGAGAAGAAACTTTTGTTAGCACCATTTATTAAGTGCTAAGCAAGTATACTAATAGCAAAATGGCTGAGACAAACAACAGGCTTTTAACAAAATATTTGCTTTTAGCATTCTATCTCATTTAGAAAATCAAAATAGAATTAAACAAGTGATGCATAGAGAGTTTAAGAGTAGGTATAGAAACATTACACAATAATTGAAAAAAAAAAAGACAATTCTATGGATAATATGTGCTTTATCCAATAGAATTATTTGATCCTGTTTTTAACACACATTTTATATAAGATGAACAAAAGTGATAAGACAAATAGGAATATTACTTCTATGTTGTTTATCTTTTGATTATTCTCAACTAGTTTTGACCTTAGGTTATTATCAGGAGAAAAAATTTTTCTGAAAAATTTCTTTTTTACAAAGTTTTTAAAGTTTTAAAGATTTAAAAAATATTTTTAAAGGAGTTGAGAAGTGATGTAAAATATACTAGTAGCACAGTATATGTTTTGGTCAAACAAAAAACGTTTTCAGATCAAAGTGTCTTTAAATGGTCTTTATATATATATATATATATATATATATATATGGTGAGGGCACCTGGCTAATGTATTTTTATTAGGTTTGCGAGAAGTATGTTTCAAATTAGCTGTGACTTCACTTGTTTATCTGGATTTCTTGTGGCTATCCAGTGTTATTTTCATTTGACCAATGTCTATCCTATCCCACCAGTACATTATATATGTATAATGTACTGGTGGGATAGGATAGACATTGGTCTTCTAAGTTTATCATCTGAATCAAGTTTAGGTCATTTTACAACTCGTGTTGCTCATGTAATTTATATATATATATATATATATATATATATTCTTGTGGCTATATATATATATAATGTACTGGTGGGATAGGATAGACATTGGTCGAATGAAAATAACACTGGATAGCCACAAGAAATATATATATATATATATAAAATTACATGAGCAACACAAGTTGTAAAATGACCTAAACTTGATTCAGATGATAAACTTAGAAGTTTTCAAATCAGCTGACAATCTGCTTAGCTATCAATTCATACAAAAAATATAAAACTGAAAGGATTTCAAATTTCAAAATATGTAAACATCCAAGTAGCTAAAAATCATTACTATCAATAAGATGAGTCCCCTTCTCACTCATTGCATATACCAATGATGGAAACAACAGCTCAGCCAAGAAGTTTCTTTAATTAAAAAAAAATATGCAAAAATCTAACAGAATTGAAGCCTCTTTAAAATAAAAATGCTTACTCACTTTTGATGGTGTATTGAAAAGTGACGCGGTTCGACGTGGTAGCGTTGAAGAATCCCCTGAAAACGAAAAATAAAAATAAGAAATTTCCAGCATGTAAAAATATGTTTTTTTCATAGGATCTAATCTATGTATTTGAGGTGTTGATTATTTAGAATGTATATTCAACTGAAAGTCAGACTGTAATATTTTTATCATTAAATTTTTTTTGAGGTTGCTGATGTATTGCATTGCAAATAGTCTAATTAAGCCTGACATCTGTTTCCCAATCAATCACCAGGAATATTTCTATCTTGTTGCTATTGATCTTAGTTCAGACTAGTCCTACCACTGAAGTAGATATTTTTCATATAATGGAATCTTTAATTAGCAAAGTAATCAAGTACAACTAAAAAAAAAAACTTTCATGTATTGTATTACTTATTCAATATCAAGAAAATTTATATTGTATTTCTTTAACTTTAGTTGAATATTTTCATTTAATAAAACAAATATAAAAGGACTAGAATAGTTCAATTATGAGGGTACACATTTAAAATACTGGTTGGTTAGTTTTATGGCATGTCAATCCTTGTTGGGTTATTTTATACCAAAATCCCTTTAACGATAATGGTCTCCAATTATATAGGATACCAAAATATATCCTCAATCATTTTAAACAGGTAAACACTTCATACTTAGTTGCCATATCAATATTTTTCATAGCAAATGTATCAATAAAGTTTGCTATCATAAACAATAAATGATTTCAAGTAACTAATAATATCCATTTGTAAACAATTATAGATTTAAGTAACAATTCTTAAAACAAATAATTTGCAGACAGTTATATGGTTTCAAATATTCCTATCTAATGTTAATAATTGGTACATAATGATATGGTTTTAAGTATTCTTATATAATACAAATAATTTGCAAGCAATTATGTGATTTCAAATATATAATCTTATTTAATAATAATCATTTGTTTACACAGGTACATAGTTTTCCAGTATTCCAATCTAATATTGATAATTTTCAAACAGATCTATTTGACCCAAGTACAACCACTACATTATGGACTCTGGAGTAATGGCAATGATTCCACATTCCCCAAAACTCCAGATGTGAAGCCAGTTTAATGTCATATCTATGACATGAAAATGTTTCAGAAAATATGCAAATGTATAAAAATTGTCAGATTTAAAAAAAAAAATTAATTTTTTTATTTCTTTAATTTTTTTTTTTTTTATTAGAAATTTCAGGCATTTTATAAGATTGATAATTGATTTATAAGATGTATATCACTGAATGATTTAACAAATCTTTATTTCAATACATTTACTTCATGAAATAGATAAGTAGTTTGCTAAAAACAAAAATTAGCCAAGTATTTTGTTTTTATACAAATAACTTTTAAAGTCTTTTTAAATTCCAAACTAAAACAAATGGTTATTTTGTACAGTTTAAACAAAAATAAAAATTTGACAAAAAAAGCCAATTAAATTGGTTAATGTGATCTATTTTCAAGTTTATATAGACGTTTTGTGCTGGTTGATCATTAGTTACAATAATTTTTTGATAAATCTTATGGCTGTGCATAAAAGTTGAAAACATTTTAATGGAATATAATATTATTCAGTTAATAATAAACTATTTCGAAAATTCAAATTATATCATATGCTTTGGAGAACAGTAGTCAATTTCCATAAACATTTTAAAATTAAGATTAAAAAAGAAAGAATGATATTACAATGAAATATTACTTAATTTTCATTTCAAATAAAACAAATCACTAATTACAAGTATGTAATTCCTTTTTAGCAGTACAAAGGAATGTATATATTAAGATAATTCTAAAATAAATGGAGGGTGGGGGGAAGAGGAAAAAAAAAAGCATCTATAACTTGAAAGTAATTCAAATAATAAAATGTACTTACCACCATCTTCAACAGTCATGATTTTATTTTCTGTAAGTGCTTTTCTGAAGAAAAAAAAAAAGTGACAAATGTTGATTTTTGATTAAAGTCACTTATTTTTATACCCTAAAATGTCAGATACAAGAAATTCTTGCTTTATAGTGATTTTTGATATCTATAAGTACTATATCTGGATTTGTAAACAGTAGTAAAACTAATTTAGTATAATTAGTAACAATTATTTTTGACTGGTAATAAAAATAATCTCAACTCCTCAAAGAAAAAAAAAAGAAAAAAAAAAAAAGAAAAGATAAATAAACAAGGAAAAAAAGATAATACATAAATAAGTTAACAAAAATTATCATTTCTGGATTAAAACAAGTATCTTCTTAATAATAAAGAATGAAAAACCCTAGATTTAGTATTTCTTGCAATAAAACTCATCAAAAAATTATAAAGACAAAAAAAAAAGCTTGCTGACTAAAATATTAAAGATATAAAAGATATCTCATGTACTATATAATAAAATATTTAAAGACCTTACTTCGTAATAGGCTATGTAATAAAATTAATGCAAGGTAAATTTTGTTTGGTTCATTTTAAAACAGATTGACAAATGTAACTTAAAAACAAAACAAATATTATTGTTAGTGGTGCATCCCAAAAATATTGCTTTTTCTATAAATTACCACTTTGTTTTTGTATCTGTTCCAAGAGTCAACAATGTTATTTCATTTCGAATCAATAAAATCAGAGACAATGATATTGGATATTTGTCATCACTTCTTTTCTCAGACATCAACATGAAGCAAAACTGACATACAAGATGACATATTTTACAGAGAAGTTTACTATTTATATTTGTATATAGATGTGTGCACCTGAAGAATAATTCTCTTTTTTTTTTTCTCCCCCTTTTTGATTTTTATTAGCAGTTTAAGCTAAGTATATCGTATGCCCAGTATCTATTTTCTATATAATGTTGGAGACAATCAACCCACTAAAAATAAGATGAACTCTTCTGAATTGGGACTGTCAATTTCAGCTCAGCAAAGTCTGGGAAAGGATACTGGAATCTAAAGATACTTAAATCCACTAAATAATGCATAAAAAGAGGTTGGTCTTGGCTGAATGCATTCCATTTTGATAAACACTCAAAATAGCTTCTGTCCCAAGCACTATTTTCAAAGAGTCCTTTCTTATCTTATGACTCCAAATCCAAAGAAATACGAGTCTTGTGTTAAAACTAAAGAAACATGAATAATGGTGCACTGTGTTTTATAGTCTATACAAAGCAGTGATATTAAACATGAAACTACTTTATTAGAAACAAAAAAATAGTATCACTTTAATTATGGAAGCAGCTAAAAATAGGAGGAAACATTATTTCAGTTACAAAAGTTAAATAAAATTAAAATGTTGGAAAATAATTACAAATATATATTCTTGTTAAATGTCTCTTATAAAAAATTCACCTAAAACAAAAAAGCATGATTTTAATATATATATATATATATATATATATATATTATATAAAATAATAACAATGATGGACATAATAATCCAAATATAAATGTATATCAAAAGATTTTTTTAAGTAACAAAAGTTTAAAAGGAATATAAGGCATGTTAGTTCTAAGTAAAGAATATTTTGTTGGGTTCACACATCTTCATGTGATATCACATTTGAAAATGTATTCATTGTTGCTTTAAAGAACATTCTGACTGCCCATTGATCATCTTCAAATCAGATTATAAACGTAAGACCAATGAGACTTTACACTAAATTAATTCACTTGAAGAAAATAAAAAATAGTGAATAGACTGACTAAAATAAAAAATACATAAAATAAAAGGTGAGAATAGTTTTAAAAAAGTCATTGAAAATTAGATGAGTTCTATTCTGAAAATAGCCAATTCAATTTTGACCAAGACTGGCATATATTTTCTTATTGACAGAGACATTTCTGTATTTGTAAAATGAACATTTAAAAATATAAATATATGAAATTCAAATAAAGATGTTTATCATTATATGTTACAAAATGTTACAACTATATAAGTGGGTTGAGATAGCAGCAAGCACTTGAGAAAGATTTGTCCAAGTTGTAGATTTAAGTAAGATTAAAAATACTCAGAGAGTTAAAGAATATACTTGCTACAATTTAACTAGCCTATGAATATTTTCACTATATTTTTCTAATAAGTAAAGTTGGCAACATTAGTCGAGGGTGATCCGAAGGCTTTTTTTTCAATAGCTACTAAACCAAGGTGTAGGGGAGGGGGTTACTCCATTACCAGGATTGTTCCACTTTACTCTTGATCTGAAACTTATAGTGCTGAGGCGGCATCAAGTACCATTTTTTGAGTCTTTGGTACGACTTGACCTGGGATTGAACCCTGGTCTCCCAGACCATTGGAAAACACTCTACTCATTAGGCTAATGGCTCAGTTTTTCTAATAGACTCACAAAAAGATTTCATCATGTTAATGATTAAATTTGTATATCATGATTAAAACTGTAATAATAAAAAGAGTCTGATTTGCATTTATAATTTACATGCTTAGACTTATCCAGTAACCTGGTTTAGTTATGGGGGCACTGCTTATGAAGTGAGTCTTGGACAAGAATAACCAGGCAGAGCCCACCCCTCTCCAGATTATATTTACATGCATAGACATAATATAAATATATAAACTGCCTTTATAAAAATCCTTATTCCAATATATTTGTTAGGTATTAAAACTAAAAAGAATGTGATAATTGATTTCTTGCCTGCAATATTAGACAATTTATTTACCCCCCAAAAAGTCATCTATAAATCACTGAATAACCTATAAAAATTTGTTTATTTCATACAATGAATTAAAAAACAAAAATAAGTATACATTCAGAAGCTGTAAAGAACAAATCATACATAGATTCCCAAACCACAATTATTTATTAATAAGATTCTGCCAATAAATAAATGCTGCAAAGAAAAATCTACAGTGGCCTTAACAGATGTGTTTATGCTGCACAGTCTTTTTAATTACAAAAGGTAGACTGATAGTGGTCTGGACCCCTGGGAAAAAATGAATTATTGGCACCTTACTCTATACCACTGTACCATCCATTTCATACAGATATACTATCTTAATCAGTCATTTGTTTCTCATACCCAATGTTCCAGAAGTAGAGATAAATCTAATGCATTTTTTCTTCCAATGCTATAGAAATCTATTACAAACATATCTAGCTGACTATATTAACAGAACAGTAGAGATTCAAAGTATTAAAACATTTTAGCAAACACATTGATTCATTTAAGGCCACTTAAAAAATGGGACTTTGCTACTTGGGCCTCTTGGTACTTTATGCCCTCAAGTACTGTCCAATTGTCCAACTGCTCAATCTACCCCTGTGGTTAACTGATAAAGAATTCATTAGCACGTAATAAATTCACTGGGAAATTTACACTTTAAAATCCCAGATTTACATTTCAGAAATTCCTTACAATATTATTATTATTTATATAATTATAGAAAAAGGTCCACAATACTATTTTGGCAGCAAACAAATAACAGTGAAAATTTGTTCTGAACATGTAGACGTAGTCAAAATTCAAAAGTAAATTAATCTCATTTTTAGTAAAGTGCTAGTAATATTGAGCTTAGAATAAGAATGTAGAATCACTAAAATGCCTACAGGCAGTTTCTATTTTGATCAAATCTATTGTGCTAGATACTTGACTTATTGTAAACTTATTGTAAAACTAAGTGTCTTCATTTACAGAATATCTGAAAATACAAGAGCATTCTACTCATAAGAGTTGCCAATAAATAGCAAAACACTTTCAAGATAGATTTTCTCATCTTTCGGAAAGATATACAACAATAATTATATTAGGTTCAAGCAAAACTAAATGACAATAAAAAAAACCAATACATCAGATGCAAATGGGTTATCAGTACATATTGATACAAACATGAATTTCAGGTAAATTAAAGAACTAAACACATGCAAAGTTTATATGCTTTCTAAAGTTACCAAGTAATCAATATTATAAATGTATATAGTTAGTGTAATTCTGAAGAAGTAAATTGAAAATTGAAACAAAATATTAAATCACTGATCTTAACCAGATGTAAGGAAAAAAAAAAAAAAAAAAAAGGATTGTTTCATACTTTTAATCAATTTGTTTACATTTCGTTTACTATTTCTTCTTTTATTCATTCCCTTGCCTATCTCACAATAAATAATGTCAAACGAATCTTTCTACTACAATTCTAACTGCAACAAATTGGTTACAACCTGGTGTTGTAACATGGGTCTATAAAATAAGCAAATTTCTGACATTATTCACACTAAGTGAAAATGCAGAACATGGAATGAACTCAAATATACCTCTAAAAATATTTTTAACACAAGAGAAAAATGAGAAATCAAAGCAAACTCAAACCCCAGCAAAGTTTTAATGACTCTAAATCTGCTTTCATACAACCCAAACAAATGTTTGAGATAGAGATGTAAATTCCCTGTACAGATCCAACAAATGAACAGTTTGACCAATTACTAGTCATGGTAACAAATGCAGTTCCTTTTAAGTATCCCTCAGAGAAATATACATAAAACAAGAAGATCTCTATAACAATGAAGTAGTACCAGTAGAGGTGTCAACAGAAATAAAGGAAGCTACAAATATATGATATTTGTTATTACCATCATAAATTTAGCATAGAAGCAAGATGATGAATGAAACTGGGTGCCTTCATCAATGATAAAGTCCAGGGAAACTTCAATTCCAGTCAGTAGTGATAATGACAGTTGCTGGAAAGGTCATCTGTTCTATATCTAAGATAGGAATGACAGATATGATTTTTTAATAGACATTGATACAGAAACAAGCATTTACTACCAGACCAAATCAATACCAGAATCTGATAACTACATGTTGTTAACAGTACTAAAATAGACCATTTTGCAAAAAAGCTGTGACCATAAATTTAGGTAAGTGATAAGATTTTGTGGCTATTCACCCAAGTGAATGTGACATCAAGATTAAGTGCAAGTTTCTTGGCTAATTCCAACTTATCAGTCAACATGGCTACTCAATGTCTCATTGACAATTTCATAGAAATCTCAGTCAGGGGTAGTTCATGATACGAATCAACTTGAATTAGCACTGCCCTACCAAAGAACAAAATTATCAGAGCACAACTTCAAAAGCATGTAGCCATCACTCAACCTTTTAAACATACAGACCAAATCAAATAACATGCTGAAAATTATATAAAAACAAAAGGACAATTCTATACCAAGATGATTGAACCCTGACAGATACAAAAAAAGGCAGAATTTCAGCAAATGTTACTGTTGTGTCATGAAATAAGTAAGGTTGATACACATGTAAAATAATATTTTATTCAAGAGAGAATACAGTACACAGTTTATATACCAACTAATGTAAATAAACTTAGTTGTATTTGTTAACAGACAGAACCTTTAAATAGTCTTTAGACTAGTCTATCTTGAATGGGGGTGCCAGCTACTCCACAACAGTTACAAATGGGAATTATAAATCTATCTGAGAGAGCATAGGTTTTACCATTACACAAAGTACTTAAACACATCTGCGAGGCAACCATGTAACAATTTCTGCAGATTAAATGCTCTAACATCCCCTGATCAATACCCAGTCTAACACATTCATGATTTTTTAATTGGTTAACAAAGTATTTGTATCTTTACAAAGCCAAACCTTGTAAAAGCTTATTATCAAGTACCAGTGACCAAAGAGGGCATTCATAAAATTGCTCAGACCATGCCTTTTAAATTATATAAATTCACAAGAATGCCTTTTAAACTACAAAATGCAGCAAAAACATTTCAAAGGTTAATAGATAAAGTCTTTAGAGGTCTACCCTTTTTATATGCTAACAGTGATATTTCAATTACAAGCAGAGATATAAAAGAGCATAATACACTTTTAGAACAAGCCTTTCAAAGACTCTTGTATTTTGGACTGAAAATTAATGTTCACAAATGTTATTTCAGTGAATTCAAACTGCATTTCCCCAGTCACAAAATAGACCAGGAAGGAATTTCATCCCTGCTAAATAAAATAGAAGTAATTCAAAATTTCTTGCAGCCAACACCACTATGACAATTGCAAAGATTTATTGCCTTTGTTAATTATTATAAGAGATTTATACCAAACAGTTGAACAGAACTTTTTCCTTTGACAAATCTATTTTTCAATTAAACATTTTCAACACCTCCTTGACATTTTATTATATACACAGACCACAAACCATTAATCTATGCTTTGCATACACATACTGACAAACATATTCCATGAGAAATCAAGACAGTTGAATTATATCTCCCAATTTTCTTCAGACATCAGATAAGTGATTGGTTGAGAAAAAATAGTAGTGGAAACACTTTCACATGCTACAATTCTATCTCTAGGTTTCAACTCTCTAAATCATGAATTAATTGCTCAGGAACAAATAACAGATGACTCACTACAACAAATAAAATAATACACATCATTCAAAAATAGTTGAATTACCTGTCCCAATTAGCAATGTAAAATTTTACTGTGACACTTCATGGGCACAACTGAGGCCATACATACCACCCAATTAGTGACAAGTATTCCAATATTTTTATGAATTGTCTCATCCAAACTGATCACTGAATGTTTCATTTGGCCAAAAATGACAGTAAACATAAGAAAAACAAAATACATATTCATGCATGATCACCCATAGGCATATTTCACAAACCCAATGAAAGATTTATCAACATAAATGCAGATATCATCAGACCATTATCTAGTTCTCAAGAATATACATATATCCTGGTCATCAACAATAGCCATCAAGGATATTTCAACTGAAACAATAGCCAAAACTATCCTGCCTGATTGGATTGCAATTTGGAGAGTACTCACAACTGATAAAGGAACAATTTTTTCATCATCATCAAGTTGTGCTGGATTTTCTTGATTCTCTCTCTCTCTCTCTCTCTCTCTCTCTCTCTCTCTCTCTGCATCCATCCCTATCATCCATTGCGCCTGGCAGATTTTCCAAACTACATCCTGTCAAAACTGGCATGTCCAAGTGTAGGAGTCCAATATCAATTATGAGTTTGTCATTGTTTTCCAGCAGTCTCCCACAAGTCTTTTTAGTCTTACTTGGATTAGAGATAGGAGGTAAGTGGCTATACACTTGTTGTTTTGTGGGATGTTGCATCCAGGATTTATTCAAAATAGCTGGTAGCATTCTTGCATAGTTCCCATCTAGCCTTTTCTCTATGCACTTTGTTAACATCCATGTAGCATATTCATACAGTAGTATTGACACAGCCACAACTTGGAAAAAAATCCTGTTTCATTTTATCGGATAGATCAGACTTCCATATAATGGATAACCAATCAATAGTAATCCATGTCTTCACTTGGTGTATATTAACATCACTTTCAGTAGATGAGATATTGCTGCCAAGGTATGTGAATTTGTCTTCTAATTTTAGAGACCTGCGATTTAGAGTGGAGATGGCTCCTTCTTGTTTAAAACACATGTAGTCTGTTTTATTTGTGTTCATGTTGAGGCCAATGCTTTCTGCTGCTTGCTCTAGGCTATGCAGTAGGGATTCAGCTTGGGCAGGTGTATTTGCAAGAAGCACTAAACTGTCTGCATACATTTTAGTTTCTGTGGGATTTTGTCTGCTTCTTGCCTTTTTTTTTAGCATAAAGCCATTTTCTTTTATTAGATCTACTGATGTTTGAAGTATATAGTCTAGGTAGATTAAACACCCCTGAAACCACTGATAAACCTATCACAGAAATTTTTAATAGCCAACTAGACATCAAACTATGAATGTTTACAGAGGAAGAACTTATCATAGTACTGACAAAAATTAAAAGTAGAAAAGCTGCAAGTCTCGACGAAACACTACCAGAAGTATGGAAGACAAGAAAATTTGATGACTTACTTCTTCACTTTTGCAATGCTGGCTATAAACAAAATACAATAGAGAAATGGACTAAAAACTCCTCTTCCCCAAGAAAGGTGACCTCAGAATCATTAAGAACTACAGAGGCATAATTCTTACGTCTATAGCTGCTAAGATTTATAATGCTCTGCTTCTCAACCACATCAAGCCTGAAATTGAGAAAATTCTTAGGAAAAATAAGAACAGTTTTCAGAGAAATCAATCCACCACATCACAGATTCTGACTTTCCATTGAATCATTGAAGGAATATATGCAAAAAAACCTCAAGGCAACACTACTGTTTGTAGATTTCTTCAAGGTATTTGATTTCATTCACAGAGAGAAGATGAAGCAAATACTACTAGCATAAGAAACTGTTACAGTGATAATGATGTTTTAGAGAAACATGAAAGCAAAGGTTTGTTCACCTGATAGAGACACAGGTTTCTTTGACATTGTTGCTGGAGTTTTGCAAGGACATACATTAGCACTATTACTGTAACACAGTTTCAATCTACAAGATTCCAAGAGTTGAGTAGCTTATCAAGGACCAGGCACATAAAAACCACAGCCTATCACACTTGTGAAAATGGGATGGTTGAATGCTTTCACAGACAGCTGAAGGCAGCACTAGCCATAAAACAAACAAGAGTGATTGGATAAGCAATTTAGTATTTTTTGTCAATCAGGAGTGTTATAAAAGAGGACTTGGGCTGTATACCAGCTGAAATGGTTTTGGGGACCTCCTTGACCTTACCTAGTTATTATTTTGATGATAACAAACAAATTCTACTATGGCAGCATTCATCCAAGAATTAAAAAGAAGAATATCATCATTACCAACATGGAATATCACTAGAATAATATATAATATATCTATGATGTGATCTCTACACCTGTGAATATATATCTATAAGACAAAATGGTTCAAGCTATACAGGTCTATACAAAATTGTTAGTAGAGCAGAGAAATATTTCATAGTCATGAAAAATAGAAAACATGACAATTATGTTGATAATCAATTCTTATAACAGTAAACAGAAAAACAATATTTCCATTCTCTCAGTCAAAAACAAAACAAATATCTCGTAAAGCATATGATACCCATCAGGCAAAAACAATGACAACACAACAGGATGTTATAAAAAGTTCAGAATAACATATGAAATGGCCAAAAGACTACAAAATCTCTCTCTCTCTATATATATATATATATAAGCAGAGCTACCCAATAGGTACTACACTGAGGTGTAGGGGAGAGCATTACTCCTTTCCCTGGATTGCACCACTTACCCTTGACCCATACCTTATAATGTTGAGTGTTAAGCATCAAGTACCATTATTGAGTCTTTGGTATGACTCGATCTGGTATTGAACCCCAGTCTCCCGGTCCATTGGCAAACACTCTAACCATTATGCCAATGGTCTGGTATAATGGTCATGGGCATAATGGCAAGAGTGTTCACCAATGGTACAGGAGACCTGGGTTAAAGTCTTCTTATTCAACTACAGTGGGCCAACTTATATATATATATATATATATATAATTAATACTGGCCCATATATATCAGCAAAATTAAATTTCTAACAATCTCGAGGGAGCCTTTGTTGTGCCTTTTAAAAATAAACCTTGTATCAAGTCTAAAAATAGAACAGAAATTACAGACACAGCAGCATCAATTTTGGAGTGAAAATCAAACCCACATGGACATAGTTGTAAACAAACCACATGACTCTAAAAACATGATAATAAAAGACCAAAAGTCTGAATTTTGAGCCTAGTGGATTACTATAAAAACAGTTAATGAAACTTTACACAGAAAACCACTACAGACATCAAAAAGACAACAGTTGATAATTTACCAATGTATCTGACAAGTCAAAAACAGTTCACCATCAGACACATGTTCACTTATGGACAAGTCATACACAGCAGAATTAACCAAGCAAGATGCTTGCCAAGTAAATAATTCTATAATATTACCAGCAAAACACACCTCATGCTCACATACAATATTTTTTCCACAAAGACTTTTCCATTGCAAAGACATTCCTACTCTCATATTCTTTACACACAAAGAACACCTAATCCATATTCTCTCAGTTATTAACTTTCTATTTTGTTACTGTTGTAGAGAATTTGTTTTCAACTTTTGTGTTATCAAGACTATATTGTTCACATATCCTTTTTTATTTCTCCCAGCGTTTATTCCCTAACCTCTCTCTCTTGGTCAGTAGGCAAGCAACCAAATTTTGCCCACTCAATGAATAAGGTCAAGCAAAACCTACAGTTACATTCCTAATTCTGCAACAAATTAACAGTGCAAAACTGATAAGGAATTTTTAAGAAGAAAACTCCCTAGTGAACAATCTACTAGTCAGCACATTGAGGAAAGGTTATAAACATTGATAAAAATACTGAATTGCAATAGTATTAAAAATGAATTTGACTATCAACTAAAATATTCATGAAGAATATAGCTAAAAAGATATTTTATCAATACTGTGGTTATAACAGAAAATTTTTGTAGCTATATTTCTCATTTACATTAAGTTAAATATACATGGAGACTCTGACAGAATTCTACATAAACAGAGAGAGAGAGAGAGAGAAGAAAAGAGAAATTATATAAATAACAATACAGCTATATATTTTATAGAAGTTGAATGTCAGAAAACATTCTATGAATCATTTAAAAAGTACAATTAGTTTTAAACCATTTTTGTAATTTTTACTTTGACAATTAAGTAAAAATATATTTAACTGATGTTATTTCTATTCTAAAAATATTAATATTTTCTGCCTTTTTAACAAGCAGGAACTTTTTTTAAAGATGTGAATACAGCAAAGTAGCAACTGTTATATGTTTGGTAAGTTTAAAAAATTGATAGCTGACCAGGTAATATGAGAGATATTTCAATAGTTGTTGGATTTTATATATATATAAGGATATTTAAGACACAATACTTACTTTGCTTCCTCAAGTTCCAGGTGATCTCTTTCTTGCATCCTCTTGAGGTTTTCTACATATGCTAACATAACTTCCATAGCTTGGCTCATACGTTGTTCCTATAAGAAAAATCTGACAGTTACATACAAATATCAAACACTTATCATCACAATGATACAACAAAGACATTATAAAAATTGTAGATAAAAAGATTGATGATATATCAATATATCTCTTTAGTGAAATGATGCACTTGTGTGGTCTTAATCTAATTAAGTTGTTAGGCATTTTTCAATGAACAGTTATTAGTAATAACTATTTTCTAAGATGTATCTTTTATATATTTATTCTTAATAGAATTAATCTTCCTTTCAGATTTTATCATGTATATTACATCTAAATAAACTACACCAGAGCATGTCATTATCAACTCTATATATCCATCTATTCGTCTTGGTTTTGAAGTTAAAAGCTTTCTTCTGTCAGCAAAGATAATATAATGTAATATGCCTGTTTAATACCAGGGAGTAACCAGAATATTAACAAATAAGATGGAATATCTTTAAGAAAGCTAAAGAATATCTTGAAATAAAACAGAAAACAAGAATAGTATAATTCAAAAGATATACTTCAGTTATATCTTAACTTTATGGTACTGATGTAAAAAATACCGATTATTAACAGAAATTATTATGTCTTATAATCTTAATCTTCTTTGTGTAATACATATACTTTAAAATGGCATCTGGTTAAAATTGCAGTTATTTTTGGATATTAAAATATTCTTAAAGATAATCTTAAGTCAAAACTACATAAGTACTTTCAGGTTAAAGTGTAGATTACAAAAGTCCTTTTTTTAAAATATTTTTCACATGATGCATTTAATTCTATTAAATCACATAAAATATGTTTGAAGTCCTAATATTTTTAAAGCTTTTGTAAAAAGAATTACATAGAGGTGAAAAAACTGTTATGCTACAATAGCTGAATTAACAGCCAATGAAAAAATGTAAAACTTTATGATCAAGAATAATGCTTCAGAGAAAATTCATGAAATTAAAATGCATGGTTAAAACTGTTAAATAAAAACAAGATTATACCATGAAAAAGTTTGCCATGAAGAGAGTTTTGATTAAAAATAAGTAAAAGTAACAAAGACCTAAGTCAACATCACTATAATTGTATCATCCTTGTTGATATGAGATCATTTTAGGGAAATGTTGTCTTTGATCGTTAGCTAAAAATCTTTCAACAATTAAAAGTCTGAAGCAAAGTTAGGATTCACCAATAGGTTTATTAATCACCAGTAATGAGTAAAACTGAAACAGAACAAAATGCAGTTTGATAAGTACATATATGGAACTATGGAGAAAAGACATTAGCAGGAACTAGAAAGCATAAAATTAATTTTAGAAAAAGCTGTGAGCTAAATAAACAGATATAGAAATTCTTAGATAAAAGGCAGTTTATTCAAGTAAAAACAATGCTAGGAAGTGAAGAATATAATTACTTTCTCATAAGAACAAAGTTAGCAAAACAAAATTAAGCTAACACATTCTAAAAAATGATACTAGTAAATAGATTATACTAAAAGCAAATGCTACAAAATATCAAATAATTATGATAGTCATACACATTAAGAGAAGAAAGGCAATATTTTTTACTTATAATGCTCAAAATAAAGGATCAGGAAGGATTAAGATAGTGAAGCTCTGGGCCTTTTCTTCAATTAGGGAAGGAAATAGGAAGTTATCTCCTGGTGACAAGTTTAAAACCTAAGAACTGTTAGGGGAGATAAATGATAGGGAATCTAATCGATGGTGTAACACAATTAATAATGTTGAAAACATGTTAAACTGATTTTGGTATGGATTCAAAATTACACAATCAGAAACCCGATAAATCTGGTTAAAATTTTGTTTGTTTAGACAGCTGAAGAAGACAGGTTTACATGGTGAGAATAAAATGGTATTAAAATACTAACAAAATGTCTATAAGTTTGCCAAAATAATTTCTTTAATACTGCAGGTAAATGTATTTAGAGCACATTTTTTGTATAGCTATACATATAATATGCTGAGTTAAATTACATGATCAACTACAAAGCAATCATAAAATAATTTGTGCAAGCAAAGTTAATTTTATTCATAAAGCTACCTTTTCAAATCAATTATATAATTGCATTTACCGGACATTGGCCTAGCGGTTAGAGTGTTCGCCAATGGCCCGGGAGATCTGGGTTCAATCCCAGGTCGAGTCATACCAAAGACTCAAAAAATGGTACTTGATTCCTCCTTGCTTAACACTCAGCATTATAAGGAACGGATCAAGGGTAAAGTAGAGCAATCCAGGGAAGGAGTAGCGCCCTCCCCTACACCTTGGTGTAGTAGCTATCGAAAAGGGAGCCTTCGGGTTACCCTCGACTATGGTCGCCAACTTTACTTTACTTACATTTTTCTATATTAGCATTTACCGAGGTTCAATCCCAGGCTGTCATACCAAAGACTCAAAAAATGGTACTTGATACTGCCTTGCTTAACACTCAGCATTATAAGGTAAGGATCAAGGGTAAAGTGGAGCAATCCAAGGAATGGAGTAGCACCCTCCCCTACACCTTGGTGTAGTGCTATTGAAAAGGGAGCCTTCAGGGTCACTCTTGACTAAAGTCGCCAACTTTATTTTTACTTATATTAGCATTAAATTCTGCTGTGAAAAGTATTATTTAAAAATCCTGATTACTGATGAAAATAATACATATAAGATTTTAATCAGATGTTTTAAGCTCTTAATTTGATGTTATAAATACAGCTCTTCCAGGTCAAAATTCTTTCATAATATAAAGTTGAAAAATAAGATATCCTATACTAGAATTTATTAATGAAAGAAATGCTTTTTATATCAACTTGGTATAAAGCTAAAAGCAAGCCTATTCATCTAAAAAAATAAACTACGGAAACATAATGGAATAAGGATGCTATGATTGCGTATTTATGTCTCTGTATCCATTTATATTCTTATTTTACCATCTAGACATGGTGCAATCATAGTGAAATTGCAAAGAAACCCAATACAATGTATATATTTTTGTATCTGACATTATTATTTTGTAATAATAAAATAACTTTAGATGAATGTCAAAAAGAATTTCAAAATAATAATTATTTTTCTATCTTCTCATAGTCAGGTATATTATTGTTATTTCAAAATAGAAGGAGCACAAAAAGCTGTAAAATTACACCATAAAAGTAGTATATTTACTGACTCCTGTATTGTAATATCCAAATATAGACTTCTTTCACATTAGAGACTTTTTGTTGGTCCAATAAGAGAAAAGTAAATATCTTAAAATGAATAGGTCCACAAATGAATTTGAATGTGATAATTTAGGTTTTTGTTTCATGCTCCACATATGTTTTAGACTTGGTGGTTTTCTTTAGGAGACTAATGTCAAGGATCGCCTCTGCTGTAAAAGCGTGAAGCAGAGGCAAACCTAGACATAAGTCTCTTGAAGAGGACCACAAAGTCTGAAATGTCTGGAGCATAAGTATACAAAATAAAAACCTAAAGTTCCACATTCAAATTCCTTTGCAGACCTATTCATATATATATATATATATATTACACTCTTGTGATATTTGTTCTGCACTTTTGTGTAATAATTTTGCTAGTTTTGCAACTTTTAAAAATCTCATCAAACATATTTGAGTTTATCTAGCAGTGAATTATATATATAAACTTTAGTAACAAATTCAAATAAGCATTTTAAAAACTTGAAACTTGGATATGAAAGTGCAAGAAACATTTATTATCTTATTATTCTTTTTAAGAAAATAAAATTATGTAAAGAAGAAAGTAATCTTCAAGATAAAAGTGACACTAAAGATATTTTTGCAACAGAAGTTAGTAAAAGTTGATCTCAGGCATGATTGGTTTTATCTACAATTTAGTCTATTTCTCTCAGTTTTATTTGTAAGATTAATAATGAAATTCAATGCTATTTAGCATTGAATCATGTGCAAAACAATAAATAACAATACTTGAAAGCATTTAACTATGTGCAAACAAATGAGATCTTATTCATTCTAAAAATAAGGTTACCGAGAGGTTGATTTGGCATTAAATAATCACCAAGGGTTGATATACTATTAAGCCAAAAAAAAAAAAAACAACAAAGGTGTTTATACTAAAGAATGAATTTAATCAAAGCATATATATCAACTTATGCATCTGATCCATGTATAAATGGAACAATAAAAATTAATACATATGTATATAAGATAACAAAAAAAAAAAACTAATTTATAGATTTTCTCCCAGACTGAATACGGCAAAAAATGTGAGCATGTATTTATTGCTCACAAGCCTTGAAAAAGACAATGATTAATTAATCCTGTCAAATACATAGCAGATTATTCTTTAATAAAATCTATAAAATATCCTTAAACAAAAAGTAAATTTGCTTAACTTTAGCAAAAAAAATAGAAAATAAAAAATAAGAACGCCAAAGAGTTTTTTTTTTAAAGTTCAGTCTTTCTATGGTATTTTCTAGTTGAAATGTCATTCATAATAAAAGCAAACAAATCAAAAAGCTTTATTATTCAATAAGGGAAATTTCAATTGAAAGATAAAGTTTTAGGTTAATAACAATACTATCAATAACTCAAGTCTGATAAACTAACAGCTCGAAAATAGAAATAAAAATGTCTTTCTTTTAGTAGCTTCATTATTCATATATTACAATAAACAGATAATTTTACATGAAAATATTGCCTCTTCTAAAATGAAGTAACCTGCAATGCAAAAATGTTTTTTTTCAATGCTCAGAAAACAATATATTAGATATTAATAAGAATACTGCTATAATGTAATGTAGGTAGAGTTGAATCATTGGTAAAAACAATTAGCTCTTTAATCAAATATATTAATTAATGTATCTGGCCACTCAAACTAAATTTTTTCTTAATATCAAACATTATTATCCATTTGTTTAATTTAAAAAAAAAAAGAGTTTCTAAATTGTTAATACTGCAATTTATAACATTTAAACAAAGTTATAAACCAGATAATTATTAAATCAAAACTACATAAAATTATAATAATAATTAACTTTTACACACACTTTATTGTTTTGAGTTAGTAAAGTCATAAAACAAACTTTTGAAAAGTGTTAGTTTATCTGCTGGCTTCAAAAAGTATGAGGCTGTAAAATAACAGCTAATAAAATTTTGAACAAAGCATAATCAGAAAATTAATAAAAAACTTTCTTCATATGATTATTTATAAGTTAATTAATAAAAACTACTATTATTAACTCCATGTTTTGTTTTCAGTAAGGTGACTCCTCACGATATTTTGTAATAGTTTATTCAGTATTCTAGTATCTTCCTGAAATTTAAAAAAAAAATGCTAAAAGATACCAAGTTCAATACTATATTTTAGGATTTTAAATTAACTAGTAAAATAATATTTCCAATGTAATAATAGCACAAAGATATTAGTTCATAAATACAATCCCTCCCGAGCAATTTTATACAACCCCCGCCAGATACACTAACAAAAATGTAAGAATATTAGTAACTTGAGAAAAAAACAGGTATTTTGCAACACTGTATCTTAAAACTAAAATAACAGATAAAATTATACAGTAAATTTCATATGAAATTATTTGATACATCTTCCTGTAACAAAAAGTTTATTGCTCAGTTTTGAATTTTATATTGAAGACAGAGTGCAAATAAATGTTTTTTTTTTCAAAAAGAAAATTATGCAATAGAAAGTAAAAAGTGGTAAAGTGCAGTTTAGAAATCAAATATTTTGTTTTCTTTTCTAAAAACATTTAAAATAATCCTATTTGAATGGTATCTGTGCAGTATTGAAAGAAATAGATGGTGTTCACATCGGATTTCATCTTTATTGCTTTCCATGTTTTTATTGGTTAGGATGCTCAAAAGGAAATTGGCTAAAAAGACGTGGAGAAAAAAAAAAAAAAAAAAAAAAAGATAGGAAAATCCATAAAAATCTTGCATCTCAAAAATGAAACAGATTGTATTCAAACTACTTAAATTATTTTCATCAGTAAACAAACTTGTTGAACAGGAGATTTTCCAGATTTCTGTTTAAATGTGGAAAACAAATATTCTCCATTGAATTCTTTAGGATTAATGTTCAAATTTCTATAATACTGCTGGTGAACATGAAGATAGTCACATACAGAAAAGATACTTTAAAAGATTGATATCCAACTTCTATTATGAATAAAATAGGTTAGCACTTGCATTTGAATTATAGTTCAATATAAATTGTCATCCATTCAAGTAAAGAAAAATCTTAAAAGATACTTTTTGTTTTATTGTCCATGTTTATGGTATTCATTAACATATGTTTACACTTGTCAAGTGTAAGGCTAATCGATTAAGTGCTACCAAGGAAAATAGATTTGTCTCATACAACATTATTTTGTTTGGTATATTGCTCAATCTATTAGGTAAAATTTTACAGAACACAATTCACCATGGCAGTCAATGTAAATTTTATTTCTGATGGTAATCAATTTCTTTATAAGAAAAAAAGTAATGATACACTGTAGAGTAAATGCAGTGTGCACTTTCTATCAGAGCTTAAGGCTAACTATGAATACATTGTACTTTATGACATTTTACAAATAAAAATTCTTAACCAGACATGCAGGACACTGCTGGAGAAGCAGGGACGAGCTCATAAGTGATGTACTCGTATGGACCCCCACATATGGCCAGGCAAAAAGCAGGACGACCAGCTCGAACATACATTCAGCAGCTATGTGAGGATACGGGATATAGCCCTGAAGACCTGCCAGAGACGATGAAAGATAGGGAGAAGTGGCGAGAGAGTGTCAGGGATATCTTTGCTAGCGGCATGACATGATGATGATGATGAATATGAAAAAATGTCAAAGTTCTAATGTCATATAACATTTAACCAGTTTTATTTTTGTGTTTTTCTTTTTTAAAGATTAGATCAAGAGAAACATTTTAATCTAATAGAATCTGACAAAATACAAGAGGAAACTAATGAACAATAGTGAATATGCACTAATTGGCATGGAATAGAATGAATATAAGATTCTACATTCAATCATTTAGAGCAGCTCAACAGACCAACCATTGATAATGACCACTAGATATCAAAAATAGTGGTTAAGTTGTTCTACCTACACAACAAACTTAAATAGTACAAGAGCAATACAAAGGATGTTGATAATATCCACCACTTTAAGTAAATTAGGCTTATACTTCAACCAATGAAAAAATCCAAGTAACTCAAACTAAACTTTAAGCACATTTCAAAAGTTATGAATATGAATGTTGACAAACCATGTGCATTATTTATAAAAAAATTAATGCTTTTTTATACAAAGTTTAAGATGACAAATCCAATATGGATCATTATCTTAACTCACTGAAAAGCATATAATATAAGAAACTACAGAAAGTAGTGTATTTCTGCATGGATTAAGAAAAATGGGAACAGCAGTTATTTTGACTCCAATCATAAAAAGAAAATACAGAACATAATTCAGACTTACTGTTATAAAAATATATTAGAATCAAACTTGGGAAAACAAGGAAAAAAAAAAAAAAGAATACACTGAAATGCCTTTTCACAAGAACTTTGTAAACATAATGTCAAGGAGTTATCTGGTAAATTCCATTGGCTAATTAGCTTTGATATAGATCTATATAAGAGTAATTTCTGTTTCAGCCTAAGAAGGTACATTTTGACCTTGTTAAGTCTCACAATTAGTATGCTTATTTTTTCATACCGTGTAGAGTGATTTAAAAAATTATATAAAATGTGTACATGTGCACTAGAAATCTTACTCTTATTACTACAAGTTTTTCTTAAATGAAAATTTCAGAAATGAAAAAAGGTATTAAACATTTTTTCAAAAACAAATCTTAACTCTGTATAAGAGCATAAGACAAATCAATGAAGATAAAATTTGACAAATTGAAATTCATAAGGCATTAGAAATTTAACACAAAATAATTTTTAAAGTATTAAAATTTGTAAGAAAATAGTTCAACAGAAGAACAAGAAATTTTCATTTTCAAACAAAAATATGAATAGAAAACAGTAGACAAATAATGTATCTTATTTGTATTTTTAGATTTGACTTTAATGTTACTCTTTCATTTCTTCAAACTTTCCAATTATTTTTTCTTTAAATTGAAAATGTTTTAATATTTGAATTTATAATTGTTTTGAATAATTATACCAATGAGGTGAACATGTTAGTTTAATAGAGTTAATTAAAACAACTGTTTTAGAATTAGAAAAAATATATTAGTTTTACAAAGTGAAGGTAGGTTTTGAACTAGAATATACAATTTTGCAATCATAAGGCCTTTTGAAATTACGAGAAGAATTAATTTAAACAACACATCTGTTCTAACAGAAAAATATCAAATTAAAAAAAAAAAAAATTAATAACAACAGTATGAGAAGGTAACCAAATGCAGGGACAATGGAATTTAAAGTCCCTCAACATATCTTTGGAATGATGGTTCCATTTTAAGAATATGGACATAACAACAGAAGTAAAGAAGATTTGTCAGATAGTGGTTATCTTGCACATAACATCAATGACAAATGATGTTATAATTTCCTGAGAATGGCATAGAAGGAATTATTTAAGGATTAATCAGCTATCTCAAGGTGGGAATTACCATTTTTAGCATGTAAAATGTTGGTTATGAAAGTAGTTAAACACACAGGGATTTATTGCTATATTGTGATGAAAGGACAGCTAAAAAATCCCTTGGTGCCTTTCATACTAACCATAGCTGAGAACTGTGATCTTACTACCAACCTTGTTGTCTCCTTCTTTGAAAACTGACCAGACCTTCAGCTGCAACTATGCCTGTCTGTCCAGTATTGGCCTTATCATTCACAAATGCATCAGCAGTTGGCATTGACCACCCACTTCTTGATCTTTGTTCCTGAAGCTAAGTCATCATGATGATCTTTTTTAAAATGCAAATTCTGGTTTTCCAAAAAACCAATCAGACAGCCAATTACAATTCTGCTTTCATCAAAGGGAACACTTAATTTAACAGTAATGGTCAATTATCATAACTTATAATACTTACTATATATATATATATATATATATATATATATATACACACACAGCCACACACCCAATTAGACCTATTTGGTTGCTGAGAGTTGCATATTTTTCCACCAATGGTAGTGACCTGGATTTCAATTTAAAAAAAAAAAAAAGACAGGCATTCCTTGAAAGATTAAATAAAAAAATGTTTCTTTCCACCTCCTCCTGTAACTTTGTGCTATATATATATATATATATATGTGTGTGTGTGTGTGTGTGTGTGTGTGTATATATATATATATGTGTGTGTGTGTGTGTCTGAAGGAATGAAATAAAATTAAAGTTAAGAAAGTCTTATTCATCCAGAAAGCAAATAAAATTAGAATTCACAAGAGCATCCTTTCTACCTGCGAGGGATGTCCCATAACTTTTGGGGAGTAAAATTAATCAGTCTCATTTGTACAAAAAGCAAATAAAATTGATATCTGCAGATATAAAAATCTAAATTAATTGAGGAAATAAATTTAAAAAATCTAAAACAGGTAACTCTGCACTTGAAGTCACACACCAAATTTTTAGTGGTCTTTTATATTATAAAAGACAGATGAACTGTCTAAATCATATATTGTATTATAATGGAAATTATGAGCCTGTAACTGAAACTACATCACCACTGGTATCATAATTCTCTTAGTTATGTCACACTCGCCATGATTTAATTTAAATCTCAATTATTAATAGAATTGTCTTATTATTAATACTGTTGGCCTTATCTAACATGCAACTGTGTTTATATATGCAACCAAATAGCAGTTTAGAGTGTGAACAGGAAAGCTAATTTGCATAATGACCTTAAAATTTTAATATTTGCTTGCTTTTATTGATTTCTAATTGTTTGGTCTTAATTTGATAATAAATATGAGCAAAAGTCCGGTCAATAAATTTTAAAAGAAATCCAGTAACAAAAAGAAATAGTTAAATTAGAAATGTTTTGCAATGAAAGCCCGAAGTGATGGGAAAAGGTAGTGTCCAATATATTCTAGTTTTTGATTATACCTCCTGTTTCAAATAAGTTTAATATAATAATTAATAATCTATATAGAAATCAATTAAAATAAGAATAAATGTAATCTTTTTATATTCATTCTTATTTTGTTTTGTGAGTTTTTCTAATTTAATATAATATTTCATTATAATTAAACTTATACCTCTACCCAAAAGGTGCATATTTTGGTCTAGTTATTACCAAACAAAAAAAACCTACAGGCGACATTACTATTTGTCGACTTTACCAAGGCCTTCGATTCCATTCACAGAGGGAAGATGGAACAAATCCTACTAGCATACGGCCTACCAAAAGAAACCGTAGCAGCAATAACGATTCTCTATAGAAACACCAAAGTGAAAATACGTTCACTGGATGGAGACAGAATACTTCAACATTGTAGCAGGAGTACTACAAGGGGACACGCTAGCCCCATACCTCTTTATCATCTGCCTAGACTATGTGCTTAAAACGGCTTTGAGATGACAAAGAAAAGAAGCAGAAGGTACCCCGCAAAAACAATTACCGATGCTGACTACGCTGATGACAGTAATACTGGCAAATACACCCAACCAAGCCGAAACAGTACTGCATAGTTTGGAACGAGCCGCCACAGACATTGGCCTCCATGTCAATGCACACAAAACTGAATATATGTGCTTTAATCAAGCAGGCCACATTTCCACACTAGAGGGAACCTCTCTGAAACAGGTAGACAAATCCAGCTACCTAGGAAGCAGTGTCTCATCAACTGAAAAAGACATCAACACGCGGCTAATGAAGGCATGGATAGTTATCAATAAGCTATCGATCATATGGAAATCAAACCTGACTGATAAGATGAAATGCAGTTTCTTCCAGGCAGCGGTTGTGTCGATACTACTGTATGGATGCACTACTTGGACGCTAACAAAACGGCTGGAGAAGAAGCTAGACGGCAATTACACAAAAATGTTGCGAGCAATATTGAACAAGTCCTGGTGGCAACACCCAACAAAGCACCAACTATATGGCCACCTGCCTCCCATCATGAAAACTATCCAAGTTAGACGAACCAGACATGCAGGACACTGTTGGAGAAGCAGGGACGAGCTCATAAGTGATGTACTTCTATGGACCCTCACATATGGCCGAGGAAAAAAAAGGACAACCAGCTTGAATATACATACAGCAGCTATGTGAGGATACAGGATGTAGCTTTGAAGACCTGCCGGAGGCGATAAACGATAGGGAGAAGTGGTGAGAGAGCATCAAGGATATCCGTGCAAGCAGCACGACATGATGATGATAATTACCAAACAGAACATAGTCATCCAACTAAATAAGATGAAAGACAATATTCTTTAATCTGTCTATCATCTTTACTCAAACTTGTTTTAATGAAAGTCTGCTACCAACACACATAATGCTGGATGAGTTAAACATTTCAAATTTATAAGGTTAAATATTATTGGAAATAATTTTAGTTAACTTTCTTTTAGAAGTACAGTTTTCAAAGTGTTACCTCAATATTCTTCCCAAAAGACATGAACGCTTAGGAAATCTTACAAAACTTGAAGAATAAGTTGTCTTTTTTTAACAAAATATACTCCTGGATATTATTTTTCCAATTACCAAGTAATTTTGCAAGGAATCTATAAATGTTAAATTTAGTCAAATTATATATATATATATATATATATATATATATATATATATATTAAACATAAAAAATTATCTAAAAAAGAACTAAACAGTTTTTAGCGTTGTTCATTATTAAGAATTCAGCCATGAAAGAGTTAAATATTTGTTAGGTATAAAAGAGAAAAAAAAAGAAAGAGAAGAAAACTCAAAACAGAAAATAAAATTGATTGCTACTCTTTCAATAGAGATGTGATTTCTTTTGAAAGCAAATATTTCAATGAATCAAATGGTTCAAACCATTATATATTACCCAGTCCCACCTTATTAAGTTCTTAAGTTACATTAAAAATATTTTAAAAATTTATGAAGATTCTTAATTAGAATGAGTAATGATCATTTATTTTGAATGATTACAGCTGATACATTAAGAAGCATTTATAAAAGAGTGGCAATAAATTGAACAAAAGTGATAAAATGTTTCAAGTAGACAAACCAGATTTTTAGTGAAAAGCTGCAAAGAATCATGGAAGAAATTTTTGTAGCAAAACCAATAAAATAGTTTGGGATGATTAACATAAAGGACTGAGTACATTTTTAGAATCTACAATAACAATCAAAATTGCATGTTTAAAAATATAACTACTTCAAGAAAGAACTAAAATCCATTTTAATACTTAATAAAAATAATTCTAAAAGAATAATTTGGAATATTTCAATGCCTTAAGTTGATGTATTCATATTCATGAAAATAAATATAAAGACATTGTCAGAAATGATCAGTTAAAGTAAGAGGTAATCAAGCATTTAAGATGCTGTATGTATTAATGGAAATTTTATAATTTCAAGAAACCTCATATTGAAGTTTACAGATCTGTTAGATATTTTATCAAATCTGTCTTGATGAAAACAAGTAGTTTTAAAGACAAAAGATCTTAGATGCTATTAAATATTTTCCATGCTTTTAGTTTCTTTATCATAGTTCTATCTTCTATGATAATTTCCTATTAATGAAAATTTATCTAAAATAGGTAGTTTCAACATTAGGATTTCCAATTGCTAATGCTGCGTGCAATCCTGAACAAGTCCTGGCAGCAACACCCCACAAGACACCAACTGTACGGCCACCTGCCCCCTATCACGAAATCTATTCAAGTTAGGCGAACCAGACATGCAGGACATTGCTGGAGAAGCAGAGATGAACTCATAAGAGATGTACTCTTATGGATCCCCACACACGGCCGCGCAAAAGCAGGACGACCAGCACGAACGTACATTCAGCAGCTATGTGAGGATACAGGTTGTTGTCCTGAAGACCTACCTAGGGCGATGAACGATAGGGAGGAGTGGCGAGAGAGGGTCAGGGATATCCGTGCTGCCAGCACGATATGATGATGATGATGATGATTTTTTGAGAAAGGCTTGTATTCATTTCTTTTATTTAGAAACATCACAAGACTTTTGTTAGATTGGAAAGAGAATGGATAGAGAAAAGGCTTAAATTATGATTAAAAATTGGCAAAACTTATGTAATAAAATGTTGGACATGCACATAATCAAATGGACAATATAAATAAACAATCACTGACCTGCTGGACAGCACCAAAGACTTCAGCTCGTCCTGAAATACGAGCCACTGCTTGCTGTAAGATTTCCACATAATGTTGAATGTTATTCACAGATTCACGCACTTGGGGATCATTTGTTTGTTGCACCATTGACTGAAGAAGAATATAAGTATTTTTTGATTATTACAGAATACAAGAATAGTCTAAATAATAATCTTACCAATGTAAATGTATATTTACAATAAACTCAAGATAAAACAATTTACATGAATATTATATCAAGTTTAAAATATTCCTTTATTATCGAATTTATCATTTGATGATAACAATAAAGTATTATAATGGGGAAAAATATATTTTATATTTAAGAATGTCTTTTTTTTCCAGTAATGTTTCTAAAAAGTATTACACTTTGCTAATTTATAAATTTCTTATGAACAGTGATATCAGTAAAAAAAACTGGCATTGTTTGGAGATAGTAGTCTATGGTTTCATAAAGAACCAATGGAAATGACTCCTTAGTTAATATGATTATTACAATTGCAGGCTTTTCAAACACTTTCTCTTATTCATATTATTACTACAATATTCTACAAAAGACAAAATTTAGCAATGCTTTGAAATCACTAACAGATATTGTGGCAACTCTTCCAGAAGCAATATTAATAGCAATACAAATTTAGCCATGAGGAAAATGACTTTATTTATACATGTGAACAATGGTGATTTTATTATTACTCCAGCATGTATTCATGCAAAATATAATGTAAGTATACATATTAACTTAAATGATACCAAGCTGTATAGATCATTTCATATATATATATATATATAAAATGATATAGACACACATTCATCAAATCATTTCTTTCCCAATAGATGCACACAAAGTGGGGTTAGACAATTTTTAGCAGAATAAATCAAAACCTCATTATTGTGCATTTGTGTCTGTACCAGATTAAGCTAAGCTTTTACATACAAACATACAAGATGAAAATACATAGTATACATATCAATACAAAATTCAGAAACCTTAGTGTTCCTTATTTCAGTGGTAAAATATGATATAATACTGTAAAAGAATTGTAAAATTCATTTCATAATACATTCTCAGTCAACTAATTTAGGATTAAATATTTGTTTATTAGAAAACTACAAAAAAATTTGAAATTTTAAAAAATTCAAAAAGTAATAAAATAGAAAATCATATTTTTTATAGAATAGAAAAGTTAAGGGAAAAAACAAACTTTTCATTAGTTAGAGAGGTGGTCAGTTATACATCAAAGTGGTAATATAATTATTTATATGATTATGAAAATAAACTTGTTGCATGAAAATACATTTTTTTAAATCTCTGTTAAATTATATTTCAGTGTACTAGCAACCCATCTCTTTCCCAATGTCTACATAAATCATCCAGTGTCTTCAAGCACAATCAAATAAAGATGCATGGCTTTTTTTGCTTTTTTTTTTTTTTTTTAACATTTTTAATGGTTGAAAATAAGGGTGACCCAATACAAGTTTGTGACAGATGAAAGAACGAAATAATTCATTTTAGAGTTGTGACTATATTGCAACAATTTGCATGTGCAAAGTACCAAATAAAAAAATATAAGTTTTGTGGATACTGTTATCAGATTTTTTTTCTGTATGTTTCTTATCAGTAAAGATCTATGGATAAAAGTACTCCATCTGTTAATGGAATCAATGCACCACATGTACCGGATAGATTCTTTTTTCCTTTCTTAAAATTTCAATGAAATAATAAAGATATATTTTATAATCAAATACATAACAGAGAAAATAATTCTCAGATAAATATAATGAAAACAAAAATTAAGAGTAAAATTTAATATTTTGTGTAGAAATAATCTTTGATTTTGCTAACAGTAAATCATACATACTCCCAATGGTTATAGTTTGGAGGAAAAAAAAAAAAAGAACTTAATCAGTACATATGTCAATTTTTCCCCCCTAATTTTTATCTGGATATATTGTGATCATATCTACCTATTGAATTTTTTTTTGTAGAGATCATTTTGTTTTTTTTTACAACTATTCTAACAAATTATCTGCTAAACATGAATACTAAAATCAACAATCTTCACTTTAAACACTCTAATCAGAAATCTAATATCCAGCAACAATTAACAACTCTAAATTTTATAAAAAATTATTTGTGTTATATGGGTGATAAAATAATTTTCTCCAGTCTTTTGAAAGTCATTGGCAAAATGACATAAGTATTTTCTCATGGTTTTAATCTTGGTAGAAAAATATTGAGAATATGAAATATTAAGAGATTTTTTTTTCTCTTGGTATGATGTTTAAAAAGTTAAATTAAGATTTACAATGACAAAATGTTGGATTATTATGGAAGATATCAGATGACTAAAAGCAACATATCAGAATCATTACAAAGATAAATTATTGTCTTGTTATACAATATCAAAAGAAAGCCTCAAAGAGAGCAAGAACTGTCCTTGGCTAGAATAGAATTTCTTCATCAGTCTTGTACTATTTAGGGTAGTAATTATATATATATATATATATATATATATATATACAGTAAATGTATACATATGCATAATACAAAATAACTATCAATGATTTACACTATATTTTATTTTAATCATTACAAAAGTAATGTGAACTTTAGTAATAGCTTTTTGTAATAGAGCCAGCATTTGTAACTAGCTTAATTTTTGTTTTAAACAGTTTTTTCTTTTCACTAAAAATATTCATCGTAAAAACTATTCTTTTCAACTTCAGTAATTACACTAGTAAACTGTCAGGTCTCTTAAATTCATTTGTATGTTTAAGAACTATATATATATATATATATATATATAGAGAGAGAGAGAGATGAGCACATTTTACATATTTTTTTATCTTATTTAAGTATAAATTATTAAATCTATATCTAATGTTTGGGTTATATACTTTATAAGAACTTTTTATCTTGTATAAAAAAAACCTGTTTTAAAGTATTTTATATTTCTTTTTATGATCAAGACTATATTTTTCTTGAGGAAATATTCTTATAAAATAGAATTATTTTATAATGTGCTGGTAAGTAATCTTTCAGAATTTATATAGTGGAATTTCTAAAAACTGCTGACTATAATGTAATCCATTTGTAATGGATGAATAAATAATGTAATACTATTCAAAGTAATTACTGAAACAAGAGTGATGGCTGAAGAAAGATAGATGTTGCTTCTTTTGAGAGGCAGATTAATTTCTGTACAGAATAGACATATATTTTTGATGCTTCTGACAGCTAAAAGCTTCAAGGACTGAACATTTTTAGAAACACAAATAAATTATTATGCAAATTTATTTATGTATAACTATCTAAGAGAATATCTTATGATGCATCCTGAATCAATATGTAATAATATTAATTGGGAAAATAAAATTATCATGCATACATATGACCCTATTAAAAAAGGACACTTAGTATTGAAATATGGTACATAAAATGCAATCATTTCAAAGTTTTATGTACAGTTATACATCAAAACATTTAGTCAAGAAATTCAAGATCAATTTCATTTCTATAGAGTATATCATATGCTTAGTAATAGTATATCATTTCAGTTTATAGTATAAAACTGAAACAAGTGAAAAACTATTCAAGAAACAGAGAAATGGTTTTAAAGTTTTCTATACATTTAAAACTAAATAGCAAGTTACATCTTCAATGTTTTAAAAATAAATTAGAATTTAACTGCAAACAACACTTTTGTAGAGAGGTATGATATCTGAAATTGAAAGTGAACAAAAAAAAATCACCTATCAAATTCATCTACAGGCCTTTTGGTATGAAAGCAGTAATAATGTGCATGAAAAGGTCATCAGTATTATCAAAAAGGTGAGGAAATGATAAGCAGCAGAGTCACCTACAATGGAATATTATGTTCCCTCTGATTTTTCATTTTTGCATGTTCAACAGTTCCTGTCTATCACTGACATTAACTTACAGATTTAACATTTTCATGACTTCTGCTATCAAAAAAAAAAACAAAAAACTATTTCAATTTACAGTACAATTGAATCCATATAAAAAAAAGCAAAAATAATATGTGTTTCAAGTAATATCATTAAAAGAATGTTATATGTAGCTTGAATACATGAAAGCATTTATTAAGAGTGAAAATTTAAATGTAATAAGTTTATACACACAAAGAAATAATCTTTAAACAAATATAGAGTGTTATTTAACAGATCCCCTTAGCCGAATTAAAATTCATCTGAAGTATTAACAATATAAGTATCATTCAAGTACAAGAGGAAAAATTATAATATAAAAAAGATTATTGAAAATTTGTTACAAGTATTTCAATTTCCAATTTGAGTATTATTTGGAGTAACACATTTCTAATGTTGATATTTTTTACAGCTATCCCTTAATCAAACTTGATAGTATTACTTGATAAAAAATAGTGATATCTAAAATTTATCAAGAATGACAATAATGGAAATACAAATGTAAAGACTTAACATACTATTTATGGACTTCAAACATTCTTACAAAAGCCTTATGCCATCAGATTAGGCTTTCTTTTACTTCTAAGGGTTCTGACAGTGAATACCTTGTTAGATAAATAACTTGATTTAGTAGAAGTCACTGCTCTAATGTGCAGAATAAACAACAATAATAACATTCACTAGCTCAGTGGTCCCAGCTAGTGTCCAGTTGGTAGACAAAAATAAAACGGGCTGTAACTCAATACAGACCCTGCGACATTACTGAACAGGCCAGTATATATATATATATATATATATATATATATATATATAGCCACTCCTGAATCAGCAACCAATCACTATTCAAGGAATGGACATAACCACACACACATAATACAATGTCCCAATGACCATAAAATCTTTCCTTCCTCAGAGTTCTAGAGAGCTCATTTTAACACATAACTCAACTGGTTACACAACTGAGTGCTGATTCATAGTTACCAAACTCAACATTTTAACACAAGTGGAACCTGACACAAGAGAACTTTAACAGATTTGAATGTATCTTATTTATTAGACTTTATATTCATTGTTGAAATAGTACAGTTTTTCAGCCAAATATTAGAAAATGAAAATTATTCAAAAATTTTTTTTTTTCCATTTTGTTTCTTCAAATGGTGGTAAAAGCTAAGAATCTAAATTTTGGTGTCAGTTCTTATATTAAACCCCCAACTGTAATGTGTGCTCTTTAAGAAAAAAGGTGAACATAATGGGAAAAACCAATCATATTCTAAAGGTCTACAGTCAGCATAATTCTTTTATCTATCATGACACTTTCATCAAAGCATATTGTTGTTACTGTTCTATTCTAAGTTGTTACTGTTTTTATTAATTTCTTATTGCATCTAATTTATCAATTCAACTTTATCATAGGTTGCATCCCTTGGACACTCTCTGATAGTAAAGGAGAATTTTACCTGGAAGTTCAACTGTAGCTATATTGCTATCACCTGGTGAATGAGGTGTTTCAATAAATCCCTTCAACTGATATACCATTTTGTTGAACTAAGCTTTATTTACATTGGTAGCAGAGCAATAAGATTGTCAAATGGCTTCTAAGTTCATTTCCATACCTGCTTTAAATACAGATAAGTATGATACTTGGAAGAAAGAGATGCAAGTTTGGGAACTTGCTACTGGACTGGAATTTCCTAGATGAGCTCCCACTGTACTTTTATCTCTGGAAGGAAAAGCCAGGGAGGCCATATCAGAATTGGACATTGCCACTCTGAATCCTGATAATTGCATGGAAAAATTATTTGAAAAACTGGAAGATCCAAACTAGTTGGCCGTTATGGCATATGAGTCTTATGTCACAAAATTAAAACACCACAAGATACTTTTGCCTGATCCAGTACTCACCTACAGGGCATTAAAGAATGGTAATCTCAATTTAGAGAATGTTAGGCTGGTCAAGAACTGATACTGTCTGCCATGTCCAGACAACTTTAAAAAAATTATTCACTGACAGTATTCTGATGCCTTGTTATAAAAAATTTGAATGGATGTTGCATACAATGAAAACAACCAGGAAAACATTAGTGGGATATTTTATGTTAACTGTACTAACTGATGCTCTTCTTTTTCTGGTTGGCGAGATAGTGAAAATTGTGGCAGGAGAGGACATAATAAAAACTTACCATGCTTCACTGCCAAAAACTTAAACCCACTAGGATCTGAAGGCAACATTACCAAATGCTTTGCATGCGGATGCAAGTTCAGCTGGGTTTACAACTGCCCTTATGCTGACGGTACCAGAAATAAACAAAAAGACAGCAAAAAAGAAAAATACATATCCTTAGCCAACATTGTAATAATGAACTAGCAAAAACAGGAAGACAGTAGTCACACCTCTTTGGATGAAATACTTGGCTCAGTCATCATGGATAGTGGTGTTTTGGAGATAAGTTGTGGAACTAAATGATATGAGAGCTTTTTGGAAACCATACTAGAAAAACAGAAACAAACCATAAAAGTTTGAAATAGAGTGAAGACTTAAAAGTTTGGTAAAGGAAACAAACTTAAATCACTTGACACATTACTGACATTGAAGTCAGTATCATTACTGATGTTGTGGACTCAGATATACAGCATCTATTAAGCAAAATTGCTATGAAAAGAGTCTGGAGATGCTTTAACTTTGAGAATGACAGTGTCACCATGGCAGGAAGAAAAGTTCCAATAAAGTGTACTTCATCTGGTTATTATCACATTCCCATTACCACCCCTCTCCCAGACAGAAGTAAGTTTAATCAAACATTTTTTAATTAAAGAAACTACAACTAAAAATAGATCAAAGAAAGTTAAAATTACAACCACATTACATAGACAATTCAGTCATCCTAGTAATAAAAAGCTATGTGATCTAGTTAGGAAAGCAAGAATAAAAGATTCTGAATGCATAAGAACTTCCTAATTCCTATGAAATATGGATTAGATACAAAAGGACTGAACCCCCACTCATTATCGGGTTCTTATTAGGATCTTGTTTCAATGAAAGCATTACCAGAGACATCAAAGGAATCAATGGCAACAAAGTACTACACTTGATTGACCATCATACAATGTTAGAGTCAGGATTCCTTGTAAGGTAAGTTTTGACATCATTACTACCATCTTTTAGCACTGGATCACATATTTTGTAACTCCAGGATCTATTCTCACTGACAATGGCAGGGAATTTAATCGCCAGTCATTTAAGAACATGGCACAAATCTTGAATATTGTAGTATGTGCCACTGCTGCTGAAAGTCCATGGAGCAATGAGACAAATAAATAACACAATGGGATATTGGGAGAAACAGTAAAGAAAACCATCCAAGACACCAATTGCAGTTTGGAGGTAGTACTTGCATGGGCCATAAGTGCCAAAAATACACTTCACAGTATTCATAGTTACAGTCCCAATCAACTTGTTTTTAGTAGGAATCCCAAATTGTCTTCCCTTCTGAATGACAAAGTCACTGAATTTAAAGATGTTTCTACCAGTGACATTATCGCAGATGACCTAAATACCATGCATTTTGCCAGGAAATGGTTTATAGCATGTGAATCCTCAGAGAAACTAAGACACTTCATCACCAAGTTAGAACAAGCATAACACAATCCCATAAAAATGGAGATGTTGCTCTTTATAAAAAGAACCTGGGTGATAGATGGCTTGGTCCAGGAACTGTCATTGGGTGGGAGCATAAATAGGTGCTAGTCAAGCAGAGTAGCACATATAGAACTTACATCTATCTCATTTAGTATCCTACTCTGAGACATATCAAAGTTCTTCTTGAGGATGGTAAAACTGAATCAAACAGAAAAAGCCTGATAAATTTCCAAAAGTACCAATTTTCAAAGATATTGATAAAGATTTATAAACCCCAAACAACAATACTGATAGAGCACCCAAAGAAAACTCCACTCCAAAGAAAATTGAGCTTTCTAAACAGAGACAAACTACTAAATGTAAGCTTGTTAATGACACTGATTCAGAATGGAGGAAGCTGAATGTCATAAGTGCAGCAAAGTAACAGGCAAGAACAAGCATTTGCAAAATTTGGTTATAGAACAAGGTGTACCTTTTGGCTAGAATTTAAGCATGGGGTATCAGAATAGCAAATAAGTAAGATTAAGCAAAATGAATAGGAATACACTTCTTGTGATAAGGAAAATATAATGAAGCAACTCCAAAGCTGGGGTGAAAATAAAATATACATCCAAGTACCTGACCAAGGTCAACACAAAATTTCCATAAGATGGATTTATACTAATAAAACTTCCAATTGCAAACAAATCTGTAAAGCTAGACTTGTTGCAGGGACTTTATGTTGCTTGTGTTATATAGCAGGATTCAGATCTCTCCTGATTTGCTATTTCATTCAAAAAAACACACAAGTGGCTGGAGAAGGGTAGCATTCGACCAGATGTTAGCCTGACAGCTGCCGCCGAGACAATGAATAAAATGCGTCTTTGTGCAAGAGGCTCCGCACAGGGCTTCCGGGTGAGAATGCAAGAAATTAATTCAATTTAACAAAATACCCCTTTTCAGCCAATCATAAATCTTCCCCCTAAAAAATTTCCCAGATCTGACTTGATCCAAAGGGTAGCTATTTAAGCAGCGATCTGCAAAAGAGGAGACTGACCAGAAGGGTGGAAGGATAGAATACGCTACGGCCATAAAAACTCCTCTGTTCGCATCACCTGCTGTAACAACTGCTGACTTGGCTACAATGCTGCCCCATCCACAACTACTAGTACCACCAAGATCATCTGGTATCCTTACCACCACCATATCCACCAAGTGACTTCCTTAACTTACAACATACATGACCGTATATGAACTCTGGTTTCACACACACACCTCGATTCCCTCCTTCACTTGATATTGTATGCTACAATTTTGTACAGTTGATTCTTCGCTTTATCGCCTTGTTTTTCCTTCCGTTAATATAATTGTTTAAAACTTTCAACCTGTGTTTGTCTTTTCCTTGCCACCATACGCAAAATATAACACTTGCACTACAAGGAATGATTCTTCCAAATGCCCTAAAGAAGGTTTATGCATTGCATTAGCAATAATAGCAGCTAACCATTTGATGTGTAAATCAAAGGACAGCATTCCTGTAAAGCAAGTGTTTAGACTGATTGGTTTATCTGGATCTTCCGAAAGAGCCAATGTACTACCAAGTGATATTTGAAAACTCTCAAACTGTGTATATGGTTGACTGATGCCTCTAAATCCTGTTACCTAGACTCAGGGAGGAATTAATGAAGGTAGGAATAGTAGCTTCAAACTATGATCAGACAATATTTACATGGTATTCTGGAAACAAACAGCAGGATATAACTGCAGCTAATGTTGATAATTTTCACTTTGTAGGGTCAGAGATCTGTCAAATCAGACGAGGCTTTGTCATGTATTTGTGGTTAAATCTGAAGAAGTAGCTGAGTTCCAATATATAAGACTAGGCATAAACAAGAATGGTGAGAAAAACTTGGACAGAATGAATATGTTGGTTGGTTGGGTTTTATGGCATATCAACCTTTGTAAGTTATTTAACGCCAAATCTATCTTTATGCAAATAGTTCTATTTCAAACAATTCAGTTATTATGAGTACTCAGTTTAATTGTCGAAAACATTTCTATTTCAAGCTATTCATTTTATTCAAACAGTTCTAATTCAGCTAATTCAGTTTACTATAAATACAGAAGTTCTATATATAACAACTCAGTTTAGTGTAAGTACAGTTTCAATGTCAAAAACAGTTCCATTTCAAACAATTCAGTTTAGCGTAAGCACGCAGTTTAAATGTAAATACAGTTTAATTGTGAAAAAATTTCTATTTCAAGCTATTCAGTTTAGTCAAATAGTTCTAATTCAAACAATTCAGTTTAGCATAAAAACACAGTTTGAATATCAAAACAGTTCTATTTTAAACAATTCAGTTTAGCATAAATATGCAGTTTAAATGCAAAAAACAGTAAAGTCAAGAAAGCACAGTTTAGTTCTATTTAACCCATAGATAGGATCCTTATCAGGTGCTACCACTCCGGGCCAGAGTGGACCTGGGAGTGATGGCAATGAAGGGGTACTCCGCATTCCCCAAAGCTCCAGCATTACTAGAACCTCACCATCAGATTGTTTAGTGTCATATCCAGGACACTCGTTGGGGGGGGTCTTACCCCTCTGCAGAGAAGCAGTCAGAGTATCTTACAGCCACAGCTGACTGGGGAAAGAATAAATAAGTAACAAATTTAAAATATATTTCAGTAGAATCAGGTAGAAACTTCAAAGATGCAAATCAACAACAAAAAATGCTGAAACTAGGCAAATTATAGGCCAATTTAACTGGTTAGCAACCTAAACCAGACCTGATCTAATTTAGGATGTTAGTGCATTAAACTCCATATGAAAACAAGAAAATGTAGAATACATAGGTCAGCAGAATAGTTAACAAAGCAAAAAAAATAAAATCCCAGATAGATATTTCAGGTTTGGGAAACGTTGAGCATTTAAAAATTATTGGATATATTGATACTTCTTTTTTTAATTTAACAAATGAGGTATCCTTAAGAGGATATATTCTCTTTTTGGTAGGATGTAACCATAAATATATGCCCATTGTTTGTTATTTCAAGTACATAAAAGGAATTGTCAAAAATACCCTGGCTACTGAGATATTAGCCATGGGTGACATATCAGAAGCCCACCTATTTTACAGAAAACTATTATTGGAACAACTGCAGCTAAAAGACAAAACTGAGAACATTAAAATCATATGCAAAATAATCAATTCTCAATGGACTCAGTACATTCGTCAACACAAATTATGGATAAAAGCTTTTGTATTGAAATATCAATTTTGAGAGAAATAATTGACAGAAAAGAAATTACAGAGATCCCTTGGATGCTAACATATCTCCCACAAGTAAGAAGAGACAACTGTTATAAAAAATAACCAAAGGTAGAATAATTTAAATTCCAATGTTATATTGATAAAACATTTTTGTTGCCAACTTTTAATATGTCAAATCATTAAAAAGGTATATTAATTGCAAAATAGCTAATACTAAAAAAAAGAAATAAATCAAAATTGATTATTTTGATAGTGTAAGCATACTGTCAGAAACACCTTAACTTACAAGTACAAATCCCTGATTAATAAGCTTTATTTTTATTTGTCATCAGATATATATGATTATGATATATGATCACTAACAGAAAGCTTTATTTAAAATGAATATAGTCAGCTCATTATACTGACTGGCTAAAAACAGTCACAGGCTATCTCAACAGAAATAAACATGTACCTAATGTTCTCAGTCAACTTAATAATATCTAAAAGTGTACAATAGTAGTTAATGATGATTATACTGACAGCTCTGCAAGCAGTCTAAGATAGAATAACAACACTTGAGCAAAGGATGATTATAAAAGACTACATGAAATAAAAATCTTAATAAGAATGAATAAGTTAAAAACATTATATATTTGAGATGCATTTTGATATTTTATCTTTCATATTTGTTTCTAATGACAATCAGACAATTCATCTCTCAATAAATAATTAAGTTACAAACAAAAATATGACTAATAGCATCAAAGTTATTTTTTCTGAAATACTGACAGTGAAATGAAATAAAAATATTGGTAATATCAACTTATCAATTACAATATATATATATATATATATATATATATATATATATATATATAAACATCTAAAAAACAATGATTATAAGTTATTTTCATAAATTGATTTTATAGTTTCATGCTCATAATAATAAAATGAGAAATTGATCATACTATTTGAAAAAAATAAAATTTATAAATATGACACCAAATGAATAAAGACTGGTTTAAAATAGTTTACAAAATCATATTTTAACATTGAAATTTAACATCTTTATACAAAGCCATAAAACATGATCATTTAAAAAGAAAAATTAGAAGGGAAAAAAATGTTTTATTTTGGTAAAAGTTGTTTTGATATGATCTTAACTTGAGCATAGCAAAACTTAGATAAAAAGATTATCAATGATTAAAAAGAAATGAATATAAAATAAAAGGATTATTGAATATCTATAAAGAATATTCATTTATAAATGTCATTAAAAAGAAGATTAATGGAATTAAGTATTACAGATAAAGATTTGAACACAAGATGTTAAGGTTAGTGCTCTTATAACCACTACTTTGCATGATGGAGTCAATTTAATCCTTTTAATGCTCATAATACAAATTGCTGTTAGTACTGTTGCTACTAGTACTACAAATGCACAGATACTAACATTAAAGTTTGCTGCTGATAATGAACAGTTATTGAAATAGCTTCAGAATAACTCAATTTAAAAAAGTAAAACCAGCTTCTTATATTAGTATCAAATTAAAAGGAAGGTAGTATCTTCTATGAGCAATACTCAATTATAAGTATGTAAACCCTGAACAATTTTGTTATATTGTATAGGATATATCAAACAATGTTGCAAAACAAATCAGACTAAGAGTGCCACTACTATAGTATATAAAGCTATATATATATATATGGAAAAATGGTAGATTTTGGTGAATAAGCATGTTTGATTAAATAACAAAGAAACATTTTGTCTATATAATCTTATTAGTATTCTTTCAAGTTTTCTGGAAAGTGTTTTGCTTTTAGCTGGGAGTTGGTAGATGAATTTACCAAAATTGTTCCAAGCACCTTTTCATTGGCCATCATCAGGAGTTATTTGCATGCGTCAAGATTGTTTTTTTTTTTTTTTTTTTTTTTTAAGAAATAAGACTTATTTACAACAACAAATTTAAAACTTCAAACCTAATTATTTCCAATAACTCTTCCTTCTCCACTGAACTTCTTGATAGGACAAACATCGTAAATACATTCAAATGTCCCGAGGGAGACTGTGTTTCCAACGAAAATAATACCTACATTGGTCTTACCATCACAACTCTTTCAAGACATCTTACAATGCACTTTAATGATTCTAGCTCCATAGCCTTACATGTTAAAAGCCACTCTATTCCTAAATTCAAATTTCAGAAAATTCTAGTTGAAAACACCACTATAATAGCACACAAAATTAATAAGCTATGACTAAAAATTTTAGAAACCTTATATATAAAAACAAAAAACCTAGAATTAATAGAATTAACTTTGAAAATAGCAATAATGTTTTGAAATGCCTTTCGTCTTTTTTTTTTAATATTCTATTTTTCTTGATAAATATTCTATTTCCATTAATAGCATTCTGTTTTAAATTTGTTTGATGTCATTGGCATCTCAGTTTAATCCAACTGTGCATTTACATAATTTTTGCAATGTTATAAAAAACCTAAAAACTTAAAAAAAAACAAAAAAACAAAACAATCTTTACACATGCAAACAACCCCTGATGATGGCCTATGAAAGGCCCAAAAGTGCTTGGAACAATTTCAGTAAATTCATCAAACAACTCCAAGCTAAAACCAAAACACTTGTCAGGAAACTTGAAAGAATCCTAATAAAATTAAACAGACAAAATGTGCCTTTATCATTTAATCAAACATGCTTAAATGAAGGACTACTGCCCAACTACACACACACACAAACACACACACATACATATATATATATGTGCTGGTCTCTGGTGGTCATGAATTTAAAAAACAAAATGCCATTAACAAGTTTGTTTTTCTCAGTGGGCGATTTTCTTCAAAATCCTTTTAGAATATAAAATAAGATATGAAATAAAAAAATAAAACTGAGTAACCAATCAGTAAGAGAATCCTATCTTAAATATATAGTTAATAAGCATTTTTCACAGTTCATGTTATAAATAAAAGATTAAATGTAAAAGAGGAGTATATATGTTAAATTCATTAGATAATATGCCACAGTCCAGTTTAGCTATATCTTATTGGTTGCAATTATTTTAGAACACAGTGCATTCATCTTGTAAATTAATAATGTACCTCACAAATATAGAAGCAAGCAGTTATAAATAAGATGATCAATTGATCTTAATTATTGTCTTCTTTCTTTTACAAATAAAGAAAAACTTTCTTGAACAGTGAAAAATGTTTAATTCTACAATATTTTTGTGGAATACTAGCTTAATAAATATGCATCTTACATATGGATTATATGATACAAAATTTTTTTAAGATATATTATCATGAAGTCTTAGCAAATTTTTAAAAGTTTGGTATATATCTTGATATTAGACAATATTTTAAAAGTCATTAATTAGTCAAATTAATTCAGATGCTAAGTTAAAATTTCTCAAATGAAAAAGTTTGAAAGTTAATGATGAACCATATAGAACTTCAGAAGCAAACTGATTAAAAAGAAATTCTAATTCATGTAAGAACTCTTGAGACAAGTTATGCAAAGATACTTTGTATCTGAATTCTTTAATATGTGTAGTTAATTGCTACAAGCTAGACATTATAAAGCACCTAAATAATTCTAACTTACAAGCATAATACTCTTAAATGTCTTAAACTGGAAAAAAAAACGTGATACTTTCAATCAATCTAAATTGGAAACCAGACATTCAGATCCCATTTTATAGTAAAATAAAAGCTGAATATCACAAAGTACAACAATTGTCTTTAAGTAATTTCATTTAAAACTTTCACCCATTAAACTTTTGTTTCAGAAATTCTTATTTTCAGTCATCAGTAATAAGTGCTTTCAAAAGGTGATTCCAAGGAAAGATGGAATCCTAAATCCTAACTAAGGGCCATCTGCTGTCTGGGGTTACATGAAATTTGCTATCTTAGAAATACACTCAACTTCTCTATGAGAAGAAACCAAGACTTGTTTGGTATAAATAACTTTAAAAAAATATCTAAAAACTACTGTTCAATAAGAAAACATCAGACACATCTCAACTTTTATGCTAGCATAAGCATCTCAATTTCCATCAAGTATATCTTACCCTCCCAACTTCACTTCTGCATTATATAAAACAAATGGTGGACAAACTTCAAAAAGACAACACAGTTTTGTGCAAATGTGAGCAATTTTAAAAACTTTTACCAATCCTTAAAAGACCTAAAGCTGACTGTATAGAACAGTCAGCTCATTGTTACACATAGAGATTCTATCCTTCACATGCTCTTCAGTGCAAAGTTTCTAATATTGGAGACTGCAATCAATATCAACTACATGCAACAACAATTAAACTGGAATTAATGAAGGACCAACACCAAGAAATTATCATCCAGTTTATGACGGCAAATTAAAAGAAAAAGATCCCCGGATGAGCAACCATTTAAAAGCTTATGGGAACTGGTGCATTTAAATATTGTTATCACCAAGCGGGGAGTTTATTTTTTGCACATGTGAAGATGAGCGGTCTGGCACTTGATCCCTCGTAGAATAAGTCCTTGTTCAGAGTCCTTTCTCGGGCATATAGGAACTGGCATATTATGTGGGGGTTAATTTGGGGCTAGACTGACCGCAGCTGGCAAGGGGTTTCCAAATTTTACATCACACACACACCCACCAAGCCACTAGCTCTTCCTACCCCTAGGATAAAGGAAGATATGAGCCTCTAGGTTTTGATATAATAATATTAACTATAGTAGTTGACAACTTCAGTTTCCCGTAAAATAGTTTTAAAGGAAAGAATAGGACAATTTACGCGAGAATAACATAAGGCGAAAGAAGCTGAAAACAAACATGAAACAAACAACTTGACAGAAGACAACACAATGAACAAACTTTAACACGTGGGGACATTAAAATATAACAATCTTTTTAATACACACGCAGACACACATATTCAACGTGTCGGCTGATAATACATAACTATAAATGTCTTTCTTCCTTCTCCTTTTCCTTTCTTTCATCTTTCTTTAAATTGAGAGAGAGAGAGAGAGAGTAATTGCAATGCTTAAGAAGGGTGTAGGGAGAAACAGTCTTAATGTTTACTTATCTTTTGATGGATTCCTTCGGAGAGTATTTTCTCTTTTACGGGCTGACAGAATTTTATATATATATATATATATATATCAGTGGCGACTCTAGCCTATTTTTGCTACTCGTGCCCCCTCCCCGCTCTCTGTCAACTTCAGTTCCCAACCCGTGGTCTGTGGACCCAAAGTAAGTCATCATAGTTGCTATTGCGTGATTCTCCATTGTATAGCACAGATTGACAAACGTACCTTGCATGGTGTTTTTTTTGTAAACAATCAAGATACTATATAATTTGTAGTCTTGTTAATACAGTAGATAAGATAATTTTTTTTCCTTTCAAAAGTATAGAAGAAAAGACAAGATGTCCATTACTATGACTAGAAAAATATGTTTATTAGAATAAAGAAATTGATGACAATATACACAGACACAGCTAGTAGTTTCAATTTCGCTTAAAACAAAGATTATTTGTTGAAAATGTATTCAAATAAACAAATTTTAGTTACAGAATGTAATATATGCAACATTCATTAAAGAAATAGAGATCTGTTAGTGAAAAAACAAATTAAAACACACCGTTTAACCAACATTTACCATAGTGATGATGATGATGTTGGCGACGGCTATAATCTGCTATCCCCCCCTCTCTCTCGGTCCCTCTCCCTCTTCCCAAGACAGTTGTCAGCAGTCACATTGTGCTAATTTTTTTGAGCACGGTATTCTGGCTTGCTTTTTCTATTGGCTACAGCCAAAAGCGAGATTTCGCTAACATTACTGTTATCATAAGGGTCTAGTGCCTGGCACAGATTACGCGTGTTCAACATTATAGCCGATTTTATGGAATGTTCAATGGATCTGATGGTGGCCGGACAAAGACCATCCATTCAAAACAGCATCGTTGCATTATTCCCAGATATATCTATGAACTTTTGGCTACTTAGTTATCGAAACTTGAATAGATACATAATTTAATTGAGATCAGACTAAGTATGTTTGCTTGAAATTAATGGATGATTTTTAATCCATTTTGAATAACATTGACAAGTAACACTAGTCCCATCTCCGCCCCTGATATATATATATATATAGCTCTGGCTTGAAGGCATAGGTTCTTCTTGTCCAAGATTCCTTCCGCTTTCTTCACCCGGAGTCTTGGCATGAGACTTGCCCCATCTGTTCACGGCGACATCTATCTACAAAACTGATTTTCTTTATCTCTATTTCCGCTGACAAAAAAAGGTGCTACTTCCGATTTAGGATTCTAGCCTATCATTTAGCCTTTTTTCTTCCTTTCCCTGGTCACAGAATGCAAACATCTGTTGGCTTTCATTCTGTAGACGATCCGTTCAGACTACTATCTCTTTCACCCAAGTGAGGTTACGGGGTACAGATAGCCTGACCCACATTCTTTATTTTCTCCGACAGGCTGGCCGAAGTTGACCTACATTCCTTATTCCTCTTTTAATGGTTAGTCTTTGGCGGTCTGTTAATTCAAACACGGAGGGATAGTAGTAATTCCTTATTTCTCTCCTCTCAGTGGTAGACCATGTGACAAGTTGGTGGGTTTGAGAATATGTCAATTGCATCCCTGACAAAAGTGTAAGATCCCCCCATCCAACAAAAAGAATGTCTGATAAGGATACACTCCTGGAGCTTTGGGGAGTGTAGAGTATCCCTTCATTGTCATTACTTCCAAGTCCACACTGATCTAGAGTGGTAGTACCTGTTAGGGTCCTATCTATGGGTCAAATAGATACATCTGAAAATGATTATTATTAGATAGGAACACTTGAAACCCTGCAACTATATACAATTTATTTGTTTCATTTGTTTTTATTTATTTCTTTAACACCATATTAACTCCTCATGAGACATTTAAAGCCAAAATTTGATTAATTTATAAATGTCTGATTGTAATCATAAGTATATTTTCAATGCTCCATTGTATTTTTTAAAAATCTATAAACATTTCTTTACACACAGTTATAGATCAAATAATCCTATCAAATACAAATAATTTACATATGTATGGTTGTAAATGTTCTTATCAAAAGCTGATGATTTAAACACAATTATATGGTTTAAAGTAACTATTCCTATTTAATAATAATCATTTGTTTACACACTGTAATATATCACAGATATGTGAAAGACTGCTTCTCTCAACTGGAGGCCTACATCGTGCATGGCAAACCTTTCTAAATCTTTCCTCATGAAGCTATATAACATCTCAGCTATTAGCAACTGGTTAGATAGGCTTAAAAATGATTAACAAGTCTTACCTATTACCAAATTTCATCTTTAGAATAGAAAAAAAAATAGTTTGAAAATAATTTTGAAATATATATTTTACACAACTAAATATATATTTTGTACAACTGACTAGTTATGCAAAATATATATTTTGAATTATTTTCAAACAATATTTTTTTCTACATTGCCATTGAAAGTTATCATAAATTTTAAGCAATTTTTTGCTATGTTATACATACAATAACATTGAAAATGTACATATGAAAAGCTTACAGAGAGAGGAGTTATAGCATTAATCAATTTTTAGACAGTTTTATCTCTACAGCACACCCAGTATTTTCTTGGGTGCAAAAAGATGGTTACTGTTAAATAAATATTGATTTCCGTTGGCAACAGAAACCAGCGTATCAATAATATAACTTTAAAAAGATACTATTAAATAAAAGCTTGTACAAAAAAACTTAGATGAATTTTAATATAAATAATGTGAAATTACACTGTGATCCAGGCTATTAAAAAAGTGCAGGTAAAATAATATTACCTTACGGGAAATAATCCATTTTTATAGAAGATAGTCATTAAACTTCTGAATATCATAAACAGTGATTAGCAAGCTCATTCCTACATCAAATAAAATTGTCATTTAATCTACTACCCTTTGAAGACATTTGAACTAAACCTTTTATACCCAATATCCCTGACTTTTTCATAAATTTTACTCCCAATCCCCCAACATAGAAACTGTGATTAATTTTTCTGTTCATACTGTGGAAATATCTTCAAGAAAAATTGCAGGTTTTACACTGCTCAAACATTTTCAACCCAAATAAATCATTTAATTTTTTTTTTTAAAGAGATTTCCAGTAACTATACTTCTTAATGTTATTTTATTGATTCAGAACATAAGTGTAAATTCTACTATGGAACATATGACTGCTATGAACCTGATAACCTTTCATCAAGTCTTCTATATAAAATGTCCATGGTGTTTTTCCTTTTCTAACTGAATTAAATTTCTAAAGTAGTTATATTAAGACAAGTTATATTGAGTTAAAAAAATAAAGAGACCAATGTGCTTAAATTCTATCAATTTAATAAACTCAATCAACTATTTATTCATAATGGAAATATTTATAGACTGCAATAATAAAAGTGGATTAAAAATACATAAAGGTAATATGATGTATAAATAAATCAGAATTATATGGAAGAAAAATGAAAAATAATAAGTAATTTTCATGGAATAATTTTTTAATTAAAATTCTCCCAATATTATTTTTTTTATTTGAAATGATGTACTTATCAACCAGAGTAGTAGGGACTAAGAACACTTATAAAAGAATGAATTTGTGAACTCTTATGTAAACATGGAATGGATATAAGGAAAACATGATGATGATGATGATGATAACTATTTTAAGATTAATACAAAACCTTTTGAAAACCAATACAAAAGGAAAATTCAAAAAATGACAACTTGACTCAAGCATGCTAAAGAACATTGTTGATTTCACTAGATAATTTCCATGATCTATATATACTGACTTAATTCCTGCCCACTAACCATTTCTCATTCTTGATCTTTAATGTACAACGTACAAATTAGGAGCTGATTATTATCATTAAAACAAAAAGATAAATAGAAATTGGAAAATATGATGCTTAATCATCATTTTCCCCTTCTGCTAGAAATATTTAGTCTGTTATTTCAGAAAACAAAGTAAAGTAGAAGAATGGTGTTTAGCAGTAAAGTCAGTGTTCATTGATAATTTTGAAATCTTGCTTCTATGTAATAATATATTATCAAAACTGGAAGTTTATTGCTTCACTAAAATGAATATTTTATTGTTTGATGATGACAAACATAGCAAATATTATAGTATTCCAATCATGACTTGTAATTAAAGACAAAAAGAGGAAGAGATAAACACAATAACTTCTCTTAAGTAAGGAATTAATCACTGATTATAATATTGGACTTTCAAAATACATTTATATCATAAAGAAAGCATCTATTTTGTTTTTATTTCCTTTGAAATTATACATTTGGACGAAGCCAAATTCTGTAAAAGATTGCATCTCTTTAGATTTCATTGAAAACTAAACAAACAACCGATGTCTTGCATTCCACTGACTATAAACAGGTATTACAATTTAAGTAATGTATGATTAAAATTCCACAAATTATACTTTAAGCATTGGTTCTAAGGGATAGTAAAACCATGATCAGCATTATATATTCTGATAATTAAAACTATAATAAAAAGAATATGCTCAAAGTAATTTTTACACAAAGCATGTGTATTGATTATTTCCAGTCAATTTGTCAGAATTCCAGGAATTACCACATTTAAAGGCTTGTAAATGACTGAAAATTACAAAGATGAAATTCAATCAGTGAGAGAGCAAAAAAAAAACATTAGCAGAATGCAAGAATAAATATTTAATATGCCAAGTAATATAAAGTACATTTTGACCAGTAAGAGAATTATTTATTTGTTTGTTTGGATTTTATGGCTTATCAACCCTTGTAGGTTATTTAATGCCAAATCTTGTTAGTTTGTAGATAAAATTTTAAAACAAGCCAGAGCTCACTTTTTTTGCATACAGGTAAATGGTTTCAAGTATTTCTAACACAAATAATTCTATTCAACATTACTCATTTATTTATGCAGTTAAATGTATTGTTATCCAAGAGAAACAATTTAACATCAGTGATTTGTTGGTTGGTTAGGTTTTATGACATATCAACTCTTGCAGGTGATTTAATGCCAAAACCTGTTTACACACACATATATATATATGATTTGTAAATAAACCATTTGTAAGTAACATTTTCAAATGAGCCAGAACTCATTTGTTTTTCACACAGTTAAATGGTTTCGAGTATTGCTATGTAACAGCAACAATGTAACTTAACATCAGTCATTTGATTTCACAGTCAAATGGATAAACATATATGATTTGTAAGTGAATAGTTTGTTGTTGATTTTATTTCAAAATCAGTTTGAGCTAATTTGTTTGCAAACAAGTATTGCTATTGTTTACAGTCAGTTCAATGGTTTCACATATTGCTTTATAACACTATTAATTCTATTCAATATTAATCATTTGTTTGCACAGTGATGTATTTTCAAGTACTGCTCACACTAATAGTTTTATTTGCACATAGTTAAATGGTTACAAATATTGTTATTCAACACAATCCATTCATTCACACACAGTTGAATGGTTCCAAGTATTGCTATATAATACTAATAATTCATTTGTTTGCACACAGTTAAATAGTTTCAAGTATTCCTATCTAACACTAATTATTCTATTCAATATTAATCATCTATTTGCATACAATAAAATAGTTTCATATATTCCTAAATAACACTAACAATTCAATTTAACAGTGATTTGTTTATACACAGTTAAATGGTTAAACATTTCTATTTGACCCATAGATAAGACCCTTATAGGTACTACCACTACAGGGTCAGAGTAGACGTGGAAGTAAAGGTAATGAAGCGGTACTCCACATTCCTTAGAGCTCCAGATCTGAAGTCCCACCATCAGATGGTTTAATATCATATCCAGGACACTTGATGAGAGAGAGGAGACTTACTCCTCTGCAGAAATGCAGTTGGCATATTCTACAGCCTCAGGTAACTGGGCTGAGAAGAGAACTATTAGTTACTAAAAAATAAATAAAAATAAGAATAAAATGATGGATTTTAGAGAGGATCAAATAGAGTTTAAGTTAAATCTTAAAAAAAAAAATTTTTATTGTAGGCTTCAAAATGATAAATTGGGCAACAAACATAAAAGAAAACAAAAACAAAACTGAGTTTGAAATTCAAGTGAACAACTTGAAAGAAATAAAACATGAATAATCTATATTATTAATAGAATAAGACATGTCATCACCTCAAATGGACCATTTCATTTTGATTGTGAAGGGAAAAAAGGGGAGAGAAAGAAGATCAGAGAGAGAGAGAGAAAAAAAGAGGAAAGCAAATATAAAAAGAAAGAAAGAGGAAGTGATATTGCTGAACATTAATTGCTTATTGGTAGTAATTTACTAAGCTTTTTGCTTAGAGGTGGCAAAAGGCTGTATGAATGGGGCACCCAATGAAACTTGAACTCACTCATGAAGGTTTGTTAGTCTAACTATTATACCACGCAAGGCAAACAGATCAATTGCTTATGAGAGAGAGATAAAGAGAGAAAGAAAGAAATGAGTAAAAGGAAGAAATTAAAAATGCTTATTTTGGAGCCTTATTTTGGAAGTTGATTTTTCCTTTCATAATAAAATCTTCCAAAGTCGTCCAATTATTCAATTTTAATAAATTTTTCATTAATTATTCATTAACAGATGAAAATAAAAAGAACATCAAGTCCAAACTGATCTAATTACTCTTATTTGTTTGTATGCAAAGAAGTGAGTAATGAGTAACAAATAATGATAATCTATAAAACAGTTTACACAATTAGGAGACAAGCATACAAAATTTAAAAGCTGCATTGTTTTTTGTATCAATGGTTTTCTTTTTGTTATGGTTCAACACTCCAGTAAAACAATAAATGAAATAATTAAATTGGAATAAAATACATAAAACCCATCTGTTGTTGAGCTCATTATCATATAAATCTTTAATATAATGAAATTATATTTGTAAATTTATATAATAAAATAAAAAAATAAAACTTATAAATAGTAGAATTTTTGTGGGTCTTGCTAATATGGATAAATATCAGAAGAGTCAATTAAGTAAGGAGGAATATAAGAATTTCATTAACAATAACATTTGTTATAGAGATATTATCCCTTATAGTTTTGAGACTTACCTCTGAGACCTCTTTCAGACTATTAAGTTCCTTTTGAATGTTTTCTTCTGCTAAATCCCGAGAGTTCTTCTGAATTTGAAGCCGCTGATTTAGTGTCAACTTATCAGTTTTGAAAGCCAATGATAAGCTTAAAAACTTGTTCTGGAGAAAAAAAGAAAAAAAAAAAAAGATAAAAATTCAAAATTCATGATATTATTACCATACTGATATTTGACAAAGCATTTACATGATCATTGACTTTAACTTTTAATAATTTTTTCCCCACCAGGATACCATAAAAACAAAAAATGTCACAGATTGCAATAATATTTAGCAAGTAAAATATCACTGACTTAAAAAATATATTCCAAGTCATATCCATATAATTATTTCTTTTTCTCCACACACACAAACACACAGAATCAACTAAGAAAAAAAGTGTATATATATATATATATATATATATATATATATATATATATACACACACATACACACACACACACAAATACACACACATATATATATTTATATATATATATATATATATATATATATATATATATATATACATGGCTGTGAATTATAACACACCTTTTTGTAGTTCTAATATATCAATAGAACACAAGGCATCTATTTCAAGATATTAATATTTCAGTTTTCTTTTCTTTGGAAGAGGCCCAAAAAGCAGTGTTCATCCTAAGCAATATATAAAAGCTATTTTAACAATGAACTTATTACTGTGGATCAGTTCATCAGGCAATGTTCTTCATTATCTTAAGAGGTGAAGATTTAATGTGTTCCTTGTTATTGGCTTTTACTACTGTACTGGATATAGGGATCTTCTGCCAAATCCTAGATGAGAACTTTGATTCAAGAGTACTCCACTATCTATTACAGATACATTCAAAGCTAATAGCATTATTAGGAGTTATATATTAAAAAGGTCTGAACTGAAGGTCATCGAACATAGACATAATGGTTAGAACAAATTGGTAACTAATACATTAGAAATATTTATGTGGAATTTGCTAAAGATCTTATGATAAGTAGTATAAGAAGATGCTTTATAGTTGATGGTAATAACAAAAAGAACTCAATATATAATTTAAGAATACTTGCAGAATAAAATTTTTCTAGTATTCTACTAATTAAAAAATTGTCTAAATAGTCCAAACCTAAAAAATAGAGTTTCATAAGAGATAAGTTGGGTTGGGTTCATGGCATATCAACCATTGTAGGTTATTTAATACCAAATCCTGTTTATACGTATATATTAAATATATATAATTCGTAAACACATTTTGTAGATAACATATTCAAATGAGCATAAGCTCATTCTTTTGCACACAGTTAAATGGTTTCAAGTATTTCTATCTAACACAAATAATTCAATTTATTATTAATCATTTGTTTGCATACACAAAGAGTTCTATTTGACCCATAGATAGGACTCTATCAAGTGCTACCACTTTGGGTCAGAGTGGACCTAGGAGCAATGACAATGAAGGGGTATTCCACACTCCCCAAAGCTCTAGAACTGGAGCCTCACCATCAGATGGTTTAATGTCATATCAAGGGCACTCAATGGTGGGGGGTGGGGATCTTATCCCTTTGCTGTTAGAGTATTTTACAATCCCAGCTGACAGGGCTGTAAAAGAAAAGTATCATTTTTTTAAGCAAACCAAACAGTAAATTAAATTACAAGAGGTTTTTGTTTACAATTTTAGTGCTTCATACTTTTGTTATAGTTTTTAACTGCAGGTTTAAAAAGAGAAATATGTATTACTGAGCAATCCTATATCACAATAGTTAACAGGAAAAACAGTGTTATTTCTTTTATATAGTATTTTACAATATAAAGATATGTTGATAATAGAAAAACGGATAACATTTAGTTGCATATCAATTGAATGAAAAAAACATCTAAGGGAAGATACCAAAAGTCTTGCTTTTAATATTGAACAATAGTTATATGTCCATTTATTATATAAGTGATCAAATGTTATACCCCCCCACCACCACCACCAGCTATGGGTTGAATAGCACCATTACTGTTCTACATGGATGGCTTTGGCATTAAATAACCTATGAAAGCTGATAGGTCATGTTTTATTTCAGACGATTTTGGCTGTAAGATTCTAAGATTTTTTTTAGTGCTGCTCTGTGCACTTAGGTATACTGAATTGTTAAGTTTATCCCTCATTCTTGATATCAACATCATCTCAGTGTTACTGTTGTCAATAGGTGACATGCAAATCTTGTACTATTTCATATGACAAACAATTCTCATAGAAACTGGTAGGATGCATCTATTATTTATTATAAACATTAGGATGTGTAATAGATAATGTGGTAGCAATGATAGATTACTAAGCCAACTATTTAAAAAATAAATAAAACAAAGCAAAACATTAATAATTCCTTTTAATTATAATTCTATATTAGTTTAATAATACATTATTGAAATAGACTAGTTCTAACTAAACTGGACAGTAGTTTTTAATGTGGTTTATAAGCTGTTTAGTCCAGTTTCATTCATTCAAAATTTCCCAAAAATATAATCTTAGGACAGATCAATAAAAGACAAAACAAAGAAATAAAAATTCATTACAAATGAAGGACTTTAATATCAGGCATACCTTTATCTGTTATGCTGAGGTCACAATTTAATTATCAAATAGTGTTAGGTGAGATCAAATAGATGAGCTCTTTCATAGTTAACTGATGTGGAGAATTGTGTTAGTTGTAATCAAAATTTGCACAAAGCAAATGTATATTGTAAATAAAATTTTCACAATAGTTTCTATTTTTCTCACTGCAAATTTCTTTTTTAGTTACACTCCTCTATGTCTATACATCCAGTAATCAATAAAATCAGCTCTGCACATAATAAACTTGGAACATAATATATAAAGGAATGAATATGCAATTATTGGATCACTAACAATCTGCTAAAACTATTTCAATTTTTACAGATTATAAATACTCTATTTAGTTTTACCCATGGATGAATAAAGAAAATCATTTTTAATGAAGCAAGAATCACTTAATTATATTCTCTAAGAATTTATGCATCAATACATTTTCCCTAGAATTGCCAGAATCAATAACTATTTTATACTATTCTATAATTGATGTTTAATAAAGTGAATTTATTTTCTTAATTGGAAGAATGAATCAAGTCATGATTTTATACAACTTCAGTAAAATAAAAGGAATTTTTAAAATGAAACAGGGATATACCATGAAAAGCTAATAAGGAATTTTCAACTATATTGTACACAAAAATAGAATTCTACCATATATAATAATTAGTAAGCTATCTTGAGTATTTTTTAAATCACAGAATACAATAAATTTTATTAAAAGATTCCTAAACATAACCTATTTTTAACAATAAAAAGATTTACGGTATTAATGTTATTGTTTGAAAGAATCAAGCTGTAAGACACATAAAAATGTAAATTATATACATTTGTTTACCTAAACTATGATAATAATTTGCTTCATAAATAGTATTTTTAAATATAAATGATTTTATCATTATGATGATGCAGTATTTTAGATCAACTTTTACTGGAAATATCAAAAAAATTTCAAGCAATTGAACCTCTTTTTTGTAATCTTGTCATTGTTAAAACAAGATTTGCTTATTTGGTACGTTCATGACAAAATATTTTTCTCTGCCATTGTGTTTTTTTTTCCTGTGGAAGGTGATTCCCCATTCTTTTTCTTCTTGATTTTTAAACTTGAAAAAGACTGAAGAATTGACTGGGTGAAATGTTGTGTCAATTAAACAAAATAATGCTAAGTAGTTCAACTGTCAGAAAAAATTCCAGTATGTTAATAACTCTTCTCATAGTTATCAACAGTATTACTGGAAGTAATATGTATTCTTTTATAAGAGATTAAAACAGTATGAAAAATAAATGTAACACATTACATTTAGCAGCAGTGAGATACATCAATTACAGAAATATCTTAAAAATTCATCACTCATTTTAAATCAAATTTGGATTTTCTAAAAATGTACTTTTTATTCTCCTTTGTTTTAAAATTATCTGATGGTCATTTTTGGAAAGTTCTAAATTAGCTGATTACTATAATAACATCTAAAAACTGAACAGTAGCATTTAATGAAAATACTATTTTTGCAGTCTGGCAGATTTCTAGCCCATTTATAAAGCAAAGAACAGACAATATCTGGTATATCAGTCAATGTTTCCTATACTAATAATGCTAATTTCTATGCACTAAAATAAAATAGGAGTGATTCTTAAAAAATGCACAAGATAATTTGAACAATCATCATCAAGTCATGCAGATAGTACAGAGTCCTCTAAATCTCTCTTGCCATTCTTTTCTACCAGCCATTGCTCCTAGTAGATCTTCTAGACTGCATCCAGTGTCCACACAGAGCTGATATATATAAGTTTTTGCTGGTGAGCCAACAATGGTGCATTCATGTTTAGGAGTCTATAAGAGAATGTTGCTTATGAGTTCATCCTTACTTCTCCAACAGTGTTCTGCATGTCTTGTCCATCTTACTGGGATGGTTTGTAAGATGGGGGTGAAGTAGCCGTGCAACTGTAGTTTTGTGGGATGTTGCTTCCAGGATTTGTTCAAGACAGCATATAACATTCTTGTGTAGTTCCTAACTAGCTTTTTATCTGTGTTTCGTCAGCGTCCATATGGTGCATCCATATAGTAGTATTGCTACAGCCACAGCTTGGAAGAAATCCCATTTTATTTTATTAGATAGATTAGATTTCTATATTACTGATAATCTGTCAATAGCATTCTACATTTTTGCTAGGGATATATTGACATCACTTTCAATTGATGAGATGTTGCTGTTGAAGTATGTGAACTATTCAACTAATTTTAGAGCCTTGTCATTTAGAGCGGAGATGGCTCCTTCTCAATTAAAACACATGAACTCTGCTTTATTTGTATTAATGTAGAAGCCAATGTCTCCTGCTGCTTGCTACCGGCTATGCAGCAGGGATTCAGCATGAGCAGGTGTATTTGTGAGAAGTGCTAGATCATAAGTAGTCTGCATGTCATAATTTCTGTGGGATATTTCTGCTTCTTGCCTTTTTTAGTTTGAAACTAGTATGTAGTCTAGGCAAATTATAAACAAATAAGTTAATATTCATATGTCAAGTGAAAATTTAAGGCTATTTTAGTTATTAAGATGTAAATAAACCTGAAAAAATTAAGAAAAAAATGTGCAGATATAAAATATAATGATTATAATCATGCATAACATCTCAGCAATAATATATTTTTAAAGCAATAATAATTGTTCATTTTCTCATTAATACACCATAAAGAAATCTTTGATTTTATTTTCTGTTTAAATTCAGAATTTTCCATCTCATAGAATGGTTGCCATACCAAATCTAAAGAGCCTAGTTTGCCGTACTATTTATCCATAACTGGAAGGAGAGGAGTACTACAAGGGAACACGCTAGCCCCATACCTCTTTATCATCTGTCTAGACTATGTGCTTAGAACATTGATTGATAAAATCAGAGAAAATGGCTTCGAGCTGACAAAGAAAAGAAGCAGAAGGTACCCCGCAAAAACGATTACCGACGCCGACTACGCTGATGACATAGCACTACTAGCAAATACACCCAACCAAGCCAAAACACTACTGCATAGTTTGGAATGAGCCACCGCAGGCATTGGCCTCTAGGTCAATGCACACAAAACTGAATATATGTGCTTTAATCAAGCAGGCCACATTTCCACACTAGACGTAACCTCTCTGAAACTGGTTGACAAATTCACTTACCTAGGAAGTAGTGTTTCATCAATCGAAAAAGACATTGACACGCAGCTAACGAAGGCATGGACAGCTATTGATAAACTATTGGTCATATGGAAATCAGACCTGACTGATAAAATGAAACGCAGTTCCTTCCAAGCAGTGGTCGTGTCGATATTGATGTATGGATGCACCACTTGGATGCTAACAAAACAGCTGGAGAAGAAGCTAGACGGCAACTACACAAGAATGTTGCGAGCAATATTAAACAAGTCCTGGCAGCACCACCCCACAAAGCACCAACTATATGGCCACCTGCCTCCCATCACAAAAACTATCCAATTTAGACGAACCAGACATGCAGGACACTGCTGGAGGAGCAAGGATGAGCTCATAAGTGATGTACTCCTATGGACCCCCATATATGGCTGAGCTAAAGCAGGACGACCAGCTTGAACATACACACAGCAGCTGTGGGAGGATACGGGATGTAGCCCAGAAGACCTGCCAGAGGCAATGAACGATAGGGAAAAGTGGCGAGAGAGGGTCAGGGATATCCATGCTGGTGGCACGACATGATGATGATTTCCCAAGGGTATTAGGTCTATGTGAAATGCGAACATTCCGATCAGGATTTGAAGCGACAATAACCATTGCATCACCACCTGAAATGCTAGAAAACACTTTCATTGTTTTCAAAAGTTATTTCATTTTTAAAAAGATTCTTATTTTGAAGAAGAAAAAAGAGCTTTTATTGAAAAATATTTTCATGTAAAAAAAAAAAAAGAGTATTCTAGTTAAAATGTTTGGATGTTGCAAATCTAATGATAATCATAAAAGGAAGTAAAAATATAAAATACTTAAATATATAAAGTTATTCTTTGTTAAATAACTGATTTCAGTAACAAACACTGAAATTTATAAAAACATTGAATAATAATAAAAAAAAGAAAGAAAACTTAAAAATAAAAACTTCACTATTTTTAAGATGATAGGTAAATGGAAAAAGAATTAAGTTTTATTTCAAATATTTTGTCTTTGATAACACAGTCAATTTAGTTAATTTTCAAAACTAAATGTGACATTCACCAAATTTTTTGTAGGGGTGTATGTATAAAGATAGTTTTTGAACTGCTCATAAATTTCCAGTACTATCATTCAAATGTACTGTTGACAATTTTAGAACTGTAGTTTTTTAGTGAAAAAGTGATTAAATTATTAAAATATTTAACATTTTTTGAAAGAAAGAGGGAGCTAAATCATAATATTATTAATTTGTAACTATTATTTCTTTCATCCTTATTTCAATCATTCAGGGATTGGAAAAAAAAAGAAAGCTCCTAGTGATTGTATGCCTTTTGCTTCAGGAAGCCTATTTTGCTGATAGCTGCTTTAATCACTGAACTACAAGAGCTAATGATTGACAAATCAAATATAACAAGATATCTGACTGCTCAACAGTGCCAAATTTGAGTTTATTACTTTTTTTGATAGAATTAGTACCATATTATCTTGAATATTTTTTTAATGAAGCCCTCTAAACTATTATTAATTTTTGACTAGTATTTATTTAATCTTAATTTCAGTTGTTTTTCATTACAGCCGTCCTGACCCTCATTCTAGTTATTAGTAAACAGGGCAGATCTGATAAAAAATTCTTTTATAGGTTAAGTTAGAGCAAGAATTTTATTCAGCAAATAAAATTAGACCCCCCACCCCCAAAAAAACAACAACATTATTGAAACAATTAATAATATTAACAGGTTCTCCAAGAAAACATTTTCCTTTTCTTTTTGCCAAAATACTAGACATTACAGATTAGCTTGGTTTAACACCTGTAGATAGCTTGTGGAGGAAGCATAGTGCTGCAGCCACACCATATCATTAATGGTGCTGCATTTCAGTAAATAGCAAGTAGATTTTTATGAAGTAGAGTTGCTAGCCCTATGCACCCTAGTTTTTCTTTCTCATTGACTGACTTGCTCACCTAAAAGGCTAGAGAATCCAGTATGTCCTACAATTTACTGATAGCTGGATAGAGGGGGATATGGATCCATGTCTTTTCCAAGGGCATAGTCATGAAGTGAAATGCAAACACAGCCTTGCCTACAATTTGAAGTTGGCTCATTGTATCCATTTTCTATGACACTAACTATTACATCATTGCATTTCTATATACAATACAGTAACTGTGTGCCATTAAGATGACAGATCAATTATGTCACTTAACTTGGAAATCTTTTAATTCTTATCTGATGTCTGCACTATAAAAAGGATAACTATTCAGCAATTCCAGTATTTTAAACATACAAATTAAATATAGCATCAACATTTGATTACTTTACTTTTTATAGCTTAATCTTTTACCTAATCTGAAAGCAATTTTTACTGTTAAATACTTACAGGAAAAATTAGTGTTAGAAAATTGATAAAAAAGACATAAAAATAAAAATTTCAAAATAGAGAAAATTCATATAAATAATTCATTCTTAAAACAGTACATTACTTTTAAAAAATACTTGATTATAAAATTACTTTTACATAAACTCGATTTTTTTTGCTTCTTGATAAAAAAATCTTTATGATTTTAAATGACTTACTAAAATCAAAACAATATATTTCTAACATCCAAAAAGTAATCCAACTTCTCATAAAAAATAATAACATGCAATTTAATATATATACTCTTGTACTTATTTATTTAGTAAAATAAAAATAAACAAACGTATTTGTAATTTATACTAGATAGGTAATAACAGCACAAATTGCTAATATAAAGCAAGATTATAACAAGTATGAAAATGTTACTATTTAGAAAGAAGAAATCTAAAGATTAAAAAGATTTTAAATTTTGTAGGCTCTAATCTTATTTTTCAAAATCCAGTTCTATTTTAGTTGAGAAGACATAATGGTAGCTAATATACATATTTTTGAAAATAAAAAATTGAATGTGTATTATTTTATGTTCACATAAAAATTATCAATATATGAAATAAATCACAATTTCTACCTAGAGATACAATTCAATTCCAGGGAATAGATATCCAATACTACTTAGATTGTCAATGTGAAGAAATTAGCGTTTGCAAAATAGCATTCAAATCCTTTATCTAGATTTATATCATTGTCATCAACAATGAAATAGACTAACACAGCTTTCCATTTACAGACAAAATTATAAGAAAATTATGAGTTATCCTCATGATGGCTGTATACCAGGATGTAAAGAGGCCAAGAGTAGAAAGAGAAGGTAGGACAAAAGAGACTTGAGCATGTGACTTGGGCAGAGACAGGAGAAGTAACTAGGGTCTTCACGAGGTAAGACGTGGCTAAAGACAGCCTGGTAACAAAGGGCATTAGCAGACCACCCAACTCTACAAACAGAACCCAGAAGACAATTTTGAGCCCTACGAAACCAAACATCCACAGCCCTCTTATAACAGTCATAAACACAACCAGAAATACAGAAAGACAACAGGACATTAACCAACCAGAGATAAGTGTATTATGATTTTAACTTTGTTCTTTTAAAGATTATTGACTGCTAAAGGAATATGTTTTAGCAACTCTTTCGCACTTCTTATATAAATGTATTTAAATGTCTTACTGCGTTGCTCATTCTTTCTTATAACCTATATGGGAGTGTCATTAAAATTTCCCATATTTTGTTAAAGCATAATATCCTGAATTTTGCTAAAGTATATCAATCCCAAAATTTGCTAAACCTCAGTTGTGGTATTTTGCTAAAGTATATTTCTTTAGTGATCAATAGTCTTTAAGAGAACAAAGTTAGAATTATAATACACTTATCTCTGGTTGGTGAATGTCCTGTTATTTTTCTGCATATTTTCTGGTTGTGCTTAAGAGGGCTGTGGACATTTGGTTTTGTAGGGTTCAAAATTATCTTCCGGGTTCTGTGTGTAGAGTTAGGTGATCTGCTAACACCCTTTGTTACCAGGCTGTCTTTAGTCACGTCTTGCCTCATGGAGACCCTAGTTACTTCTACTGTTTCGCTGTGCTCAAGTCTCTTCCATCCTGCCTTCTCCCTCTACCCTCACCCTCTTTACACCTGGGTACACAGCCGTCTTGAGGATAACTCGTAATTTTCTTATAAAATCTATTATTGATCAAAAGGCTAAAACTAAATTGTGTAATAAATAATTTAAAAAATCATTTTAAACTTAGAACTATCTAAATATTTATTAGGATTAAGGAGTATTTTTAAAACATTTATTAAAACTTAATTCATACATATATAGAAATTTTTTCTCAATAAATTATAATAAGAAGGATTTTAATGCCATTTTGTTAATGCAAATTTCATATATATTTGACATATTCTTAAAAATGTAAGAATAAAATTGACTCAAAGAACTATATTTAATTTGCATTCTTCTACTTCACAATTCCAAATAAACTTCCTTATTTTTGTGGCCAAATTTTGAAACTTAATGTTCATTACAAAAATAAAAAGATAAATTCTAAAGAATATTTTAACTCGTGTTCACACACAAAAATTTATCACCAATTACAATATATACTGAAGTAATTTTTAATATTCAGTGTTAAAATTACCACTTTTCTGCTGAATAGTTGAACTTATTAAATCAGATTAATAATAACTACATAATAAAATGAATATTTGTTATTAATTAAGATTTATTAATGATAATAAAAATATAAATAACAAGTTTTATAATTTTTCTTATACAAGATTGTATGTATTAAATTATAATAAATGTCACACTTTTATTTTAAAACCTACATTCAATATGAGCAACAATTTATAATCTTATGACTAGTTATGCCAAAAAAGTTACAGGTTCAATATATGTTAATCTGACATTTGTAAATATAAAAATCATAGACTAATTAAATATCAAAGCAGGTTAAGCTTAAGCAAGCATCATTTAAAAATTGGATTTTAAACTTACTTTTCAATGTTATTTTTTATTTTGAAGCCGATTAAAAAAAAGATCTTTTATGTTAAATGTTAATTCATATATATATATATATATATATATATAAAAAGTTAAAGGATTATAAAAAAAATGAAATATTTTATTTGATAGAGTTATATAGTTTACAAATGTTAAAAACAGAGTACATAAAAAAATATATGCAAGCCTTTTATATCAACCCAATAAAACCCCCTTTGAAATAATTTACATAACCCAGTTTCAATATGCAACCTTGAATACATCAGTACATATATTGGGTAATAAGAGTAATCCTCAAATAAATTTCATAACTCACATAGCTGGATGTTTAGGTCATGTTAAGAGGTTAATATCAATAAGAGTGGGAGGAATAGGTTAAATTGCCTCAATAGCTTTTGTGACAGTAAAAATAAATAATAAAATTATCAAAACTGTTTCACACCAATTAACAAATTTATATAAAAGTTGAACTGTCAACTTTTTTTTCTATGGAGTACTGCTAAAAACAAAAAGTATTTTTGTGATCAAGAATAAACTATAATTTATGTCACATTTTCACCTGATTTTTTGATTATTCAAAGAACTAATTGAATAACATATACTACATATGAAAGCAGATATTCTAAGGAATTGTTTGATTGTAATTCAAAATTGCTTTTACAAAAATGCCTTAAAATCAAGACATTTTTCTCCATATTCTTTTGCATTCAAAAGTTCATTGCTTTATAACATCAAAAACTTATGCATATGGAATTTAAAACAAAAATTAACATGTAGACCCATATCCTAAGTTAACAAAAGTTTTTATCAAGATAACAACACTTTTTCAGTTTTCTTGCTAAATCTTTCATTATTTTTTGTGACAGTTCTACATGTATAATAGTTTTTTCTTAAAATGAAAATTCTAGTGCAGAATATCCAACCATATTTAAATCTCAGACTTTTCAGTATATATTTATGTAATAAGTTTCTTTTCATTTCAAAATGAAATATTATTGATATATTTTAGTCATATTCTTTTAAGTAGTTATTTATGACTTCTATATATCACAACTAACAAATAAAAACAGATAAACTGCAAATGTCCCAATCCACTAATTTCTCTATTGGTACCCATAAATTTTATTGATATTTATGAAGACATGAGAGAAATTTTTATTTATTTTCTCACAGCTTGGAATTATTAATGTCTCTCATATAATGCATTTAAAATATTAAGGAAACAATTTTTAACCAAAAATAACAAATTTAGGCATTTCAATATATACCCTACAAGTTACACTTAAAGATGGATTTATGGTCAAGTAACACTGAAATCTTTAGTTCCAACTAGATCTTCAAAGTTAAGCCACAATGAACCAGCTCAGTACTTAAATAATGGATGACTGAAGTAGCAGATACTATAACTGTGTGCCAGACTAAACAAAACGGAGTAAATAACAAGATAAGCTCAAAAATAAGTGTAAATCTGATTTAAACTTGTCGTCGGAGGCAATAGGCCAGTTGCTGACTGCATATATTTTTCTGTCTATTTATAATGGTCATAATTTACTGCTTTTCACATTAGAGGATAATTACAGCTTATGTTACTAAAGTAAAGGAACAAGTAAATGGATATTTATACTAATCACTGAAAAGAAGCAATGTTATTCAAATAAAGTAAAAATCTGATTAAATTATTTGATTCTTCAGTTTGGCACTTGAAGAATAGTTACAGAAGAAAGAATCAATGACGAAGACGTTGTATAAAATCTCATTATTTCTATGATTAAAGATAATATTAATCTCTTTAGAATAAATTAGCAGAAAAAAATAAATCAAATATTGTTAAATTTTTCCTGGTTATTCAAAAATAAATTCAAATTTAAAAAGTATTTCTTATTTGATAATAGGATTTATCATTTTAATAATTTTCATTATGAAACATGTGAAATAATTTTTGAAAGTAAACATTTAAGAGTCATTAAAATATTTCAAGGAAAATACAAGAAAAAACAAAACTAAAGAATAGCATTTCATTAATACAGGATATTAAAAAGTAGAAATTTTATAAAAGAAAAGATTATGGCAAGCATGTAGCAGGGTAGAATAAAACATTACAAGAGCTAATATTTTTCTCTCAAAATACTTGCTATCAGGTTATATAAAAATGTACAAAAATGGATTCTTAGGATCGTCTCCCAGAGTGGAAGATCAATTTGACAAGGTGAGACCAAATTGGATTCTTCAAGCAAATGTGACTGTAGAAGCAGCAGCAGCAGCAGCAGTTGTCTATCATTCAATGGAGACTAAAGAGTTAAGTGCATAATGGTTATACCAAGACTGAACAGCAGATTATTCAATATTATGTTGGACTGAATAAGTCATTACAAACCTTGTTCGAATGAGGGTTTTTTTTTTCCTAGATGTAAAGATATTTCTAGAGAACATATAATTAAGTCTGATGCAATCTCTTTTTTAAATGATTTCTATTTGAGAGTTTCATATTGAAGATTTTGATGACAGCAATAAAGCAAGTTTTATTTGCCAAACATTGCCTACTTTCAAGATATAAAAAAAAAATTCATGTCTTGGATCCAGTTGTATAAAATGTCATAAAACATAGTCTTTGCTTAATATTAATTTTATATTTAAACTTATTGGTTCACTTAATTACAAGTAAATGTTAAAAATAATTAGCTCTTAGAGCTTGAAAGTTTTTTGATATCAAATTAAATAGTTATTAAGCTTTAAACAAGCATATCCTTTTTCAGATATATGAGAAAAAGCGGGCAGACACTACATTACCCACTAACAGGTAACATTAAAATAAACATTATACCTATCTATTTCTTTTTGTTCTTTTTTTTTAAATAAAAAATGTACCTAAGAGTTCACTGAATATTAAGGTCAACTGCAGAAGCCATTATAACCAGGACAATGCTAGCAATGTTAAAAGATCATGAATCCTACAACTTTCAGACTGACTCTAAAGAGAAAAGGTTTTCTGACCTCATTTGAAAGTTGTCCTTCCAAGTGAAATTGTGTCAATTAGAATCAACAACATAATACTAGACATATAAAATCTGGCATCATTGATCTCCACTCGTTAAATCTATCAAGATCTGAATGCACTGAAATTCTTTAATTTTAAGATTAAAAATAAAATACTCTATAGGTAAATGAGTTCTTATCTTGAATGACTGCAAGCACTGGAAAATGAAACATGGAAAGATAAGAAAAGTTCCAGCATCAAGAATATATGTCTACAAAGAAAAGCAATACTATAGATAAATGGACAAATAGCCAGATAACTATAATTAATAACATAACATTCAGGTTAATGTAAAATATCAACCTTTAATATTTTTTTCTCTATTTTATTCAAACTATGATTTTCACCTTTTATCATGAAACATTGATTACTGGTTTGCTTATGAAAGACTATCAACAATCAAAGTAGTGACTATCTTATATGGCATATGGTCAAAAAGTTTTATGTAATCACCTGTTACACGGCACTTAGTATTAATAAATACTGTTAATGGCAAAAATTTTAGCTTTGTTTAAGGTTATTTATCTAATAGAAATCAAATACAACCTTCTTTTAATTTGAAAGCAGCTAGAACTGATAGAACCTTTGTAATAAGGCAATAAATGAATCATACCTTTAATATTAATAGCTTGTCGAGTGTGTAGTCTAATTATTATAGGTGAAATGTAAATGATTTTTCTGTTCTAAAAATTATCTCTACTGTTGTGAGTATGCATATGAATTTACTACAAAAAAAATAAAAAAATAAAAATAAAAAACAAGTGAGAGAAAAGGAATTAGTCTAATTTCATTGTATACACAATATCAATAAATCCATAAATATACTACTGATTTAGGTAGTTAATATATTGTTTTATTATGGGATTCTTTTTAACTAAATAAAAAATTTCCATTTTAATTTTATTAAATCCATGAAAAAGTAAATATATACAAAAATCAATCTATTTGTCATTTTAAAAACCATGATAAGGAAAAGGTATGCAATCTGTGTTATTAAATCAGGAATATATTTAGTTTTACTGCTATAAAGAGAATTAAAATAAAGAAAATTTATTCATAATTTTATAATCAATACTGTTAAAGCCAAATTCAATGAACCTGTCTCAATTTTACAAGACCATTGATGGAGTCATGGACTAAAAGGAAATAAATCTATTATCTTACTAAACTTTACATAAATACACCATTAAAAATATCAAATGAAAATACCAAAATTAAGTTAACATATGTCTTATTCCAATTCTCAAAAAATGTATTTAAATACAATTTTGTACAATAAGTTAGTTACTATTCTGAATCAATGGTGAATATTAGCCAAATTCATTCAAATATATTTCTTAGCAAAATTCTTGTTCTTCAATTCAAATTCAATGCCAAAATATAATAGTTTAAAAGAAGCCAATGAAAATTATAGAAAGTATCATTTTTTTTTTTAAATTTCATTTTACCATTGAACATGTATATCCACAAATCTAATTCAATTTAGTTATTTCATTATACAAAAAGTAGTTGACTTAATAAAACTGATAAATCTCAAGGAAAAAAAAATCCTCAATATGAATGATTTTGCTTAAAATAAGTAAAAAAAAAAATGAAGGAGTCCAATTTTGAAAGCACTTTAGAATACTTAAATACAGATTGAACTATGTCTTAAAAAAAAAAAGAATTAAAAATGTTTATAAACATGGATCAAATTTTTCTGATTATCTGTTAAGAAAACAAGAATCTACATTCATTAAATCTATTTCAACAACATCAATATTCACAAAACTATGAAAACAAAAGAAACATGATTCTAAAATGATAAAATTAATTGAAAAAGGAGAAATTATTGATGCAATAATGTCACACTTCCATAAAATCTGTAAAGTTTTGAGTTTTGTGTAAGGAAAGAGAGTTTGATCATTTGACTTGTGTACTTGAAAATCATCAAAGAGTATTCAGAAATATTGAATTTAAAATCAATAAAAGACTAACAAATAAGATGAAAGGTAATTTGGAATAAAAAGTTTGATAAAATTATTTTTTCTAATCATATCTTTGTTAATACTGAAAAAAAGAAAGAAACAGAATATATGAAGTGGAGGGAACTATCAAATTTTTGCCCCCCCCCGGACCAAAGCTTTTAAATGTAACAGTTGAAACATTGTGCATACAACTACACATTGAAAAATACAATTCCATATCAAACTCTGCAGTTTCAATTATTGCTTTTCAGTGGATACTTATTGACTATCGTAAATGCAATAACAAGCAAATAGCAAACCTATTGAAACAATCTAGAGAGCGCACTATCACATAAAATACATCAAGATGAACAGTCAACAATCCATGACATAATACAGTTTATTAGAAACATTTTTCTCAACCAATTAATCAAGTAGCATCCAATATAGCAGGTTAAAGAGAAGAAAAAAAAAAGATTTTTATATTCAGATTTTGAGGCATTCTTATGATAAACAAAAATTCTAATTATAATAAAACAAAAAAAAAAATAATAGGTACTTATATTGAAAATGCTTTCAAATAGGTAAGACATAATCAATAATCTTGATAATTCTGTGTTTTCTTTAACTGAATTAATGTGATCAATTAGCTCCAGTTGAACATAACAATTATTGAAGAGTAAGTTTGACATTTTATCAATACAACATATTTTGATATGATGATGCATGATAATATTAAAAAGCTCTATTAGAGGGATAAACTTTAAATCAATTTTTAAACAAGAACTGAAACTGAAATGATGAGGATTATCATCATCTCAAATTAAAACCTACTGTGATAGTATTTAAAGTTTATTCCTTATCAATAGAGATATAGAACAAAGGGATACATTTTATTCATTTGCAAGATTTTTAAAATAGAATGTTTGAAGTCACTTCATATTACAATAATATATACATAAATATACTACCAAGTTTAGAACTTAATGGTGAAAATATATTTATTTTTCAATATGATCTCCTTCATTGTCAATGCATTCAACTCAATACTTCACTATAGGTCACATGAATAAAATACATGGTAAAAAATTTCAGAAAAAAATTCAGCTGTGTCAGGCTACAGAATTACTGATCCACCCTCCTATGTATAGTATTATAAATAGAATATTTTTTAAAAGACTGTGGATGTTCGAAAAGAACCATTATTTGAAGGTACTGTTACAAGATATTTTGATTTGAATAAAAAAAAAGGGTCTAATCAACCGAACTTGCAAAAAAATCTACAATTAAAAAATATAGACATACATTTTTCATCAGAATTATCAGTTGGAGTTGGAAGCCATTGATTATTATTATTTCTTTTTTTTTTTTTCACTGCTGCTAGTCTTTTCTGTACTAAATTACTGGGTGATGTTAACTGATATCAGTAACAGAATGGCATCACCCTCATCATCTTCAGCTCAATGTTTTATCTACTGATCTAACCTTTTGAGCACTAATCATATCTGTGTTATAGCTGCATTTTATGTGAAAATTGAAAACATTTTAAAGAGTCTTCTCAATGAAATTAATTAACAGGTCTCAGAGAGTGAATTTTTATTAAGTACGGTTCAATTAACTTGTATCAGCTATATACTAAGTGAAACAAAATGTTTTTTCTTCATTTTATTCAAAAGATGAACATGCACTGGTATTTTTCATAGTTGAGGCAATTAAAAAAAAAGTAATGTAGATGTTTGACATTGTTATCATACATAAGGTAAATGAGAACAAGGAGTGGAGAAGTTTTACAAATTATTAATCTCATTCTGACTTCACAATTCTTTGTTTGATATATTTTTACATCATTGATTAACAAGATGTAAATGATTTATTTTGTCATATCTGTATCTGGTTTTAAAATTACCTACATTATCTGACAAGAATTAAAATTCTGACAATTACCTGACAATAAAACAACCATAAGTATTATATATATATATATATATATATATATATATATATATATATATATATATATATATATATATATATATATCACTTCAAGAATACTGAGTATATTTTTAAGCATTAGAAATGACTACAAAAGAAATATCAAACAATTCTAAAGATGTGTAATGAAAAACTTATTGTCACCTATGAGATATTACTCAATACATTGAAAAATATTATGGGTTAAAAGAAAAATACTTCTATAATCTAACAAATAAAAATCATCTAAATAAATAATGGTTTCAATCTAATTCCTAGTATTTTCTAAAAATAAAGCCATCAGTTTCCATACAAAACTAAATAAAAACAGAAACTTCATAAAAAAGGGTATTGAAAACAAAAATTTCAACTGTAAAACCGGATAACTTTTTATTTTAAATAAGTTTTATGAAGAGAAATAAAAAATTAAAAGTTAATAGATAATTTAAAATAATTGAATTTTTAAATTGATTTTCAGCTTTAAAAGTCCTTAATTGATATAACAAAAATATTGTTACTATAAAAAGATCAGATGAATTAAGTAAGAAATTATTTCCCAATAAATAATTATGGCATTATTTAAAACACTTATACATTTCTTCACACTTCATTTTGTTATGCACATTATAAACAAATACCAAATATTCAGTAGTCAATGAGATTAAAACTCAAACAATAACAACTGAAGTCAAGGATTATTTTGTTGTCATCCTGTTTCAAGTCTATTTGAGTGTCATTTATAATTGTTTTAACATACAACCAATATTGTTTGATTAAAGGAAATAAATGTATTTATTTTCTTATGGCTTAGACAAGTGTTTCTGCTGTCTTAAAAGCTATTGATTAAGAGGAGAAAAAAAAAAAATACATTGCAAGCAACTCAATGTCCAGCAACTTATCATTTATAAATGTAACAACCTCAGATGTTAACATTTCTCTTATAATAGTTTTGTGCATATCATTTCTATGCCACCAAAACAGAATCAGAACTGCATGTTCTTATTTTGAAAACCAACACAATGCTACACTATATATATATATATATATATATATATATATATATATATATATATATATATATATATATATATGCATGTGTGTGTGTGTGTGTGAGTGTTCAAGATACATAGTACATATAATTTACTGTCCTCTTATCATTCCAAATATTCACAAGAGACAGAGATCCAAGCTAGTAAGAAGAGATGGAATGGATTGAAGCATAAAAGCAATTCTCTATATTCTCACACTTTTATATATGGTTCTATTGTGCAAGAGTTAAGGAATATTAAAGAACCTTTAGATAAAAAAAAAAGTAAGTTTAACTTTTTATACAGTACATTCACCAAAATCTTCATGTCAGGACATTGAATGGTTATTATTATCATTATCAACTTATAAATGAATTGGTGTTCCAAAATTAACTTTCCACCAGCTGTTTTTTCTAAAAAATCTCATTTTAAGAAATAATATGGAAATTTTGTCATTTATGCAAACATTTTAAGAATTAGTGATCAAGTATATAATAGGTTTTAAACTGTTGAAAATACAGAACATTTTCAAAGCAAAACAAAAATAGAAAAAAATCTATCTAAATTGTATAAATTATTGACAAAATATATAACTCTTGATGAATTGTTTGATACATAAAATCAGGTAATATTAAAATGTTTATCAAAGCGATATTAAGGATCAAATGTTGAATAAAAATAGATCAATAAAAAGAGGATTAAAAAAAAAATCAAAATGAATTTGTTTACTGTTAATTCAAATGTAATATTTTCAATTTCTTACCTCAGTTTCCTGTTCTGATAAATCTTCACAACTGAAATAATCAATAAAGCATGGGTAAATACAAATGAACTTTACAAAATATGTATAAAATATTAAAACTACTGAAAAATGCAATAACTAAAAAACATATATAAATTACAATCTGTACAAATAAAAAGGGCATATAAGGTGAAGAACTTTTCTAAAGATAGACATTAAATATTAAATCAAACAAGTTTCTCTTTAAATAGATTCTTAATTGTTTATATAAGGTTATAGTTCTTATTTTCAAAAGCTATAATTATTGAATTAAAAGAATACATCTATACCTACCCTTTCTTTTGCTTTATAGCTTGAATGACAACTTTGTGGAAACTATTCATGTTTATTTCAGTGTAACTCCTTGTTATTGGAAAACATGTCCAAATAAAAGTGACTACTACTCAATCTGACCACAGCCCACCCTCCTCTACCGTAAACAAGATGAGTAGCATATGACTTTAACACAGACCAGGATGAAAATAAGACAGACAGGCAGCTAAGATAGCTGCTGCTGCTACTTCTGTAAATACATACTGCTGCTTTTTACATGATACACACCAATGTTGGAGTAACTGATCAATGAGACAACCCCTTGTTGGACTTCAGCAGTATGTGCTGTGACTGCTATTACTCAAACTTGTAGCAACACTATATAATTTCTACTAGAGAAATAGTCAGCAATGGTAGTAGAGCTGTAGCAGGAGTTGTAGTTGTAGCAGTTGTAGTAATACACAGCAGGAATAAGAGCAACAGTGCATGTGCCTAATTCTTAACTTCCCTTTTGTCAGAATTTAAAATTACTTTCTTTCTGTTGGGGCTTGGCTTTCTTTTGAGCTTTGTGTGTGTATGTGTATGACCGTGGATGAGAGAGATAGAGAGAAAGACAGAGGATGTCTCCAAAAATGAAAGTGTGCTAACACAATTAATGCTTTGTAAGTAACAGCGCCAGGCACCACCTATCCTAGATTTAAAAAAAACAAAACAAAACAAAAAAACAAACCCTCATGATTGAACCAACTGCTACCCAAATATTTAGGCATAAACCATTACAAGTGCTATCACCATTCATTTACTGAACCTTAAAGAGACATTAAAACTCTTTTCTTTAGACTATCTGAGTCACTGTTCATTCATCACAAGTGCAGTTCTTTGAGCAAGTAAAACATGTTTCTGTTAATCCAAGAAAACAATGTAAAGAACAAACAGGTGCCGAATATAAATTAGATATTAGAATATATATTTAAAACATGAAATTTACATTAAGATAAAATACTAGTTTGATTTTCATTACTTATACTATGTTCTAAAGACCTGCCGGAAGCGATGGATGAGAGGGACGATTGGTGAGAGAGAGTCAGGGAAATCCATGCTAGCAGCACAACATGATGATGATGATTCAATTAAGATTTTAACTTTGATCTTGGAGAGATTTCTAGTTAAAATATCAATAACATTATAATCTTCAATAACTTTCAAGATCCTTCAGTCAATATAAACCCCAATAACAAATCAAGATATAAGCTCTAAATAGACAGTAGTAGAGCAATCATCCCTTATTTATTTATTTAATGTAGCACTATGTTATTTTATTTTAAAGATACATCATATGACAAGCTTAGTGCAGTTTTAAATGTATATAATAGAAATAAAATTTGAATTTTCCTTTTATACTTTGGTATATTATAGTTTGAAATAAAGGCTCAAATAGAATTGATAGGACGATATATTTGAAATAAAAAATTACCAATTTTTTCATGCATCTATTAATATAAAGCATTTGATTAAATCTAACATTAAACAATCCTATTTTTAACCTTTCAGATGTAAATAATTGTCTTAGAATAATCCAAATATGACAATGCCAACAAATTCAATACCTATAAAAGACAAATTCTTTTAATAAAGTAATTTCCTATATTTAAAAAAAGTTATGTATAAGGTTTTTGAGAGAAGGGATCAAATTGCTAAATCTCACCAAAATATATAAATAAAGACAAAATTACCATTCTGAAGATAAAATGTTTCATAATTGACAAAGAATAAAAGACTGGCTAAATAATATTGACAGAGATTACCAGTTCTCTTTGACAATAATGCTTATAAATGGGGAAAAAAAGAAAAATACTGTAAAATAAACAGTAGGAATAGTGTTTATAAATAATAAGACCTAATAAAATGCCTAAAATGTTTTGCCTTGTATTGAGTCTTTAGAAACAAGAATCTATGGCAATTTTTTTTTATCTCAGGTTTTTGAGCTCCAAGTGTGTGAATAAATTATAACAGAAAACCAATGTTAAATCAACCATGAATTTAAGTTAAAGAATGAGAACAACAATTCTACATATTTTAGGTAGCATCTATTTAGTTTTATGCTTTTTAGTTGAATACCAATATTAAATGGTTGTTAGTATCTTAAGTTCAGATAGGACAGATAGTTTCCAGAAGTTTTTATTTGAAGAAATGTTTTCTATGTATTTAATTTCAGGCTTTCAAAAAAGATAGCACTGACAATTTGTACCTAATATTTATGTAAAAGTAAACACATGCAAGTAAATATCTTCCTTATGAAAAAATATAAATTTTCTGATTTTAGAAAATATCTTAAAAATAAGCAAAAATATATATAAACTCATTACACAGTCATTTACTAAGCTTAGCTTTGCAGATATCCAACTGAAGATCAAAATTTCTATAATAGCAAAGATGTACTTGCTGACCATCACACAAAAGTTGGCATTCAAATCATTGTGTTTATAGACTGAATAAAATAACATTTACTTAATATATATTCGAAGAGGAAGTACAAAATTTTGAAATAATAAGTCCAGATTTATAAAACTAGAGATGTTAAAGATTTGTTAATTTTGATTTTATATTCATTGTGAGAGTTAAAAATTCAAATGTTTTTATTAGCAATAACAAAATCACTATATCATGTATCAATCATGGTGTAGTATCTTTGGTTTGTAGATATATTTTTTTTAATTACTATTGAGCAAAGTAAAATTAGAATCTGATGTAGGCAATTCATAAAACTCACAAAATGTCACAATATTAATTATAATATTTTGTTAAGTAATTTCTTATAATTATTACAAATTTACCTCCAATAGATAAGTGTAAGCATACAAAAGTTTTATAATTAGGTTAGTAAGAAAGTTATAGAAATTCTAAGTATAGAATGTTCAAAACCTTTTTTCCATTCAGGGAATATACAGATAAGTTCATGACTTTTGAAATCATTAGTTTAATGAGATTCAAAGTGTTTCCAATGTCAGAACAAGTTTTTCTTTTCACTCAAGTAGTTGAGTATGTGTTTACTGTATGATTTCCATGTAAATCTTAGATCACTTGAATTGATGTGTGGAATCAACTTACTATTCAGAGAAAGTCAATCTGTTACATGATAGCTAATGAATGATTCACCAAGTTCTAAGGAATTTAAGACATTAAAAAAGCCTCAAAGTGGGTAATTATTGAAGCTGGATTAAGAAGAAATGCACAATCAACCAGCAAAAATGTTGTAGTAATAAATAAATTGACAACACCATGATGAATCATTTGACTGTAATCAGTAAAATCTCAAACCTTGAAAATTGGGGGATCCATTGACTGACAGATGAAATCAGTATTTAATTCTCTGTAAGTATATCATGCATAATTGGACATTAACACCATAGGAGCTGAAAAGTGATGTCTGTATGCAAATGAACATATTTAAAGTTGTTACTATAGCCAGATGAAAGTTTTGTACTATAAAAATCTTACACTTTGTTGTAGATGGGGGTTGCAAGGCATTCTTTATTGTGAATGGCTTGAACCAAATGAATATTATAGCAGAAGCATACTATATGCAGTTGCAAAGTGTAGTGGGTACAGTTTCCGAAAAATGCACTGAGGTTCACAAAATCCACATGTTGCATGAATGATCCATGAAAAACTTACAGCTAACTTGGGAAGTTCTATTGTTCCCACCCATTTAACCAATTTGGTGCTTTCTGAGTATCATATTTTTGGCTCTTTGAAATTTCTGAATGACTAGTTCTGAAATAATGACATCAAAATAGTGTTGTTGTAAATCTTGTTAAATTAAAAAAATGTCATTTTATTATAAAGAAATGTATTATTTATTGATATGCTTGCAATGTATAATAAATAACAAGGGTGATTATATTACTTCATTTTTGAGAAATAATAAATTTTGGTGATGATATAAAATGTTTGAAAACGTCCATATTATGTGGATCATTCAAAAAGTTCTAAGCCTCACTCAGTAAGATGAGCTATAACTAAACATTTTTTTTGTGGCAACACATTACCACTATAATCTATATAAAACTAGAAAACTAATTCAAATTTCTAACATAATTTTTGGGCATACAAGGTGTAACAAACCTAAAAATTAAGACATCAGAGGCTCAAGCAGTCATAAAATATCTGCAAAAGAAAAGTATGATACCCAAAGAAATCCATGAGGAACTGGTACAGATACTTGCTGAGGACTCTTTTCCTATGCAACTGCTAAAAAGTCGGGTATGGAATTCAAGCAAGACAAGGATAGCACGGAAGATGACCCTTAGTTAGGTTGTCCAAAAACCTTAACCACTTAGGAAACATTTTGAATAACCCTCATAAACCAATAGTTATCTACTTAAGTAATGTGCATATGCACAACAGAACATAAATGAATTACTATACAGAGAAATAAGACATGCAGTTTTCTACTTGTGAACACACACACACACACAGATACATAGATAATTTACTCATAGAGAGAGTTATTAATCATCATCATCATCATCATGTCGTGCCGCCAGCACGGATATCCCTGACCCTCTCTCGCCACTTCTCCCTATCATTCATTGCCTCCGGCAGGTCTTCAGGGTTACATCCTGTGTCCTCACATAGTTGCTGTATGTAAGTTCGTGCTGGTCCTGCTTTTGCACATCCATATGTGGGGGTCCACAGGAGTACATCGCTTATGAGCTCGTCCTTGCTTCTCCAGCAGTGTCCCGCGTGTCTGGTTCGTCTAACTTGTATAGTTTTCGTTATGGGGGCAAGTGTCCGTATAGTTGGTGTCTCGTGGGGTGTTGTCGCCAGGACTTGTTCAATACTGCTCTCAACATTCTTGTGTAATTTCCGTCTAGTTTTTTCTCCAGCCGTTTACATACCCACAATAACAAATGTCAATAAAAACAAACTTCAATTGTATAAAGTTTATTCATTGTTACAACACATTTGAAAGCAAGCATAGATAAAGAAAATGCTGCCATGCAGTTCTTTTGAGCAAGGAGTCTTCTCTCTAATGCGTTGTTGCTTTGCATTGCTGACCTGTTCAAGTAAGCTTGATATTTTGGATCAGAACTCTCATAAATCCTGATATTGTCAAGTGCAGTCTAATCTATGTTGTATAGAATTTGTTATATTTTCTGTTATATACTGTACAGGTTTTATTTTGAGGTTGTCAAAGAACTGAACAGGAGTATATGGGTATAAGTCATTTCAACTGAATGACCTACCCCAAATTATGACCTTTATAGTACTATATGCAAAGTGATTTTTTTAACTTTTTATTTTCCAATAAGAAAAATTGCACAGTATATAGTAGGAAAGGTTATCTGATTTTTTTCTTTCAGTCATGCTTAGAAGTTTTATGTTTGTAATTTTACAAGAATTAGATTTGAATAAGTACATAACATTTTTCTAAATTGATAATTCTAAAAGTTTAAAGAACTATTATATCAAATGTATACTTTTAAAATAACAGTTAAGAAAATGATATATGAAGCAACATACTAAAAGATATTATTTTTATTTACAAAAGAGTTATAATTTGCAAAAAGAAAAAAGTTATTTTCAAATAATAGCACTAAAACTGAAATGCATGAAATCTATGTTAGATATCTATTTTTTTAACTTTTTCATAATGATATTTAATTCTTATCATCTTAATGCCATACTATCAACATCTGTTTGGGTCACAGATTTGTTATTTACCAGTATTTCTCCTCATAGTTTGAATTAAAAATAACTAATTTAAACAAAGTGAAATATGGAGATAAGAAAGTACGTGGTTCATTAAATAAGTTTCCAGACTTTTTTTTTTCGTGTGGGCACTTTTATTGATAGTACACACATGAAACTCTAGTCCCCTTCGAAGTAATCTCCTCTGGCTGCAATGTACTTGTTGTACCATTCCAACAACTTATGGAAGGCCCCATGGAAGCCCTCTTGTGTGAGCGTGTCAATGACCTTCGTCACAGCCTCTCTCATCACCTCAATTGTCTTATAACGACAGCCTCTGAGTTTAGGGAAAAACCAAAAGTCACAGGGAGCAAGGTCTGGACTATAGGGAGGGTGAGGAGCTGTCTTGATGCCCATCTTGGTCAAATAGTCTTTGACAAGGATGGAGTTGTGGACTGGTGCATTGTCCTGCTGGAAATGCCACTGACCCGATTTGAAGAGTGCTGGCCTCTTTCTGAACTCCCTTAAAATCTCAACATAGTAACCCTAAGCCTAACCCTTTGGCCAATCTATTCTGGTGTATTGACTTCCTTACTCCTTCCACACCTCTCATCATCCCTCACAGACTTCCTGCCTTCCTTGAATCTCTTATGCCACTCAAAAACTGATGCTCAATTCATGCAAGATGGTCGAAAAGCAGTCTGAAGCATTCCATATGTTTCTGTGACATTTTTCCAAGTTTAAAACAGAATTTTATTGCATATTGTTCTTCTAAAGTGTCCTCATGTCCAGATTGCATTTTTGAAATTCACCAGCTGTGACAATCAGGCTTTAGTAGGGTGTATTCCACTTCCTGCTGTAGCTGTTGATTTGAAGCTAAAATCATAAAAATTGGTCAGTCATCTCAGAAGATACTGAATTTTCAAGAGTCTAAGACAATTTTAAATGCCTGTACAAAAAAGCCTGGAAACTTATTGAATGAACCACGTATAATTCAAATAATTTCAAAAGAAAAAATTAAGAATGTTTACACAAAACAAAGAAAATTTTAAGAACTTGAATATTCAGTCAGTTACTAAAATCAAAGGATCTAAATCAAATTAAAAAGAATAATAAATGTGGCAAGGTAGCTCCCATTTTAATAGTTTGATTTTACAAGCCAATGGCAGTCATTATTTGTAGTAAGTAAACCAATTAAGGATATGAGAGTGGTTTATTTGGGGGTAAGCTCCTTATACTCCTTTATATAAACAGATTTAATTTGTCAAAAACAATTTTGCAATTGACTGTCCTATCTTGAAGATATAGAAAAAAATTACAGGCTTCCTCCAAATCATCATTTTCCTTCATTTCAAACATTACAGAATGAAAGGAAAGAGAAACTTTCATGACAGACAGAGAAGGCAAAGAATAGCAGCCAAAAAGAGAAGCAAGAGAAAGTGTACATGAAAGATATAAGATGAATGTATGAGGATAATGAGAGGAAAAGGAGAAAGAAGTGTGATCAATGTGTAAAGCAACCAATTAGGTTGTTGACTTAAAAGATAATTAGTCAGGAACCTGTGTCCTCTTTTCTTGGACTATGTAACAGTACCAGCAATCTTCAAAGAGAATGTCTCATTAAAATAGGAGTATTTTAAATGATTTTCCCCAGTTCTAATAGACACAAGCCATATCCCCCCATCCACAGATTGCCAAGACTAATAGATCATAGCAATACACATTGGTTGGTTGGTTGGATTTTATGGCATATCAACCTTGCAATACACATTGTTCATTTCTTCTTTTCCTTTATACAAGAATTACATCTTTTTTCTATCATCACATAGTGCCCACAATCACCACTGCCATTTTTTCATAACAAAAAAGCTATCAGAACATGGGATGGTCAGGCAAGTGGAGTATAAAGGAATGACAGAAAGAACTAAATAAGCAGAAATTATTATAAAAACATGCTTATACATTTGTAAAAAATGTATCTTTAAGATATTACCTTATACACTAAAGTTTCATGGTCTATATACAATCTAGTGAGCCATATAGTTTTCTACAGAAAAATACTAAATGAATTCAGAACGTATTTATTTAATTCCTCATCAATATGAATCCAGATTTACATTCATAGGATTTATTTATCTTATATGTTAAAAGTGCTGAACTAACAATATATTTAAACTTCATTTTTAGAAAAATAAAGATAAAACATGTTTTAGTCAATGATGAAATGAATGGTAAACCCATTAGGAAAATAAAAGAGAATAAGCCATTTGAACAATGACTTAATATATTTAAGAAATATACATCAGAATCCTTGAAAACTCAAACCGAGTTACTTTTTGCGTTGACTGCTATATTTTTAGAATTGGTATGCATTCTTATACTTATATTAAGATATAGAAATATAAAAACCAAGATCTTTTGCTTTTGATAACTTATATATTATAACTAAAATCATCTCCCCTTCATAATCATTTTTTTCAAATTATCTATTAAGGTAACACTTCTAAAAAGTTTATGACAAGTTATATGGGACCACTATGTATGACTGGAATTTGATCTAAATATCCACAAATTTTCTTGTAGAAAATAAAGGGTATTATAATTGAAATTTAGAAATCAATGATCTATATTTAAAAACATAGTCAATTTCTTAAAACTATGACTCAAAACAAAAATTAGTTATCATTGTTATTAATTTAGACTAGTATTTTTTGTCATCTTTTAATTGTTTTTTATTTTATTGCAATTCACTTGGGTTAGGCTCTCATTCTACAACATGAAGGATTAGTTCAAATCATAGACAATAAAGAATAAGCTCTCAGTGAGATTTGAACTCGCACCCACTTTTACTTTGGAGAAGTCTGGTGGAATACACCAGCTGCTCTACCAACTAAGTTATGACAAGCCATTGGTTTACAGAAGCTCAAATCAAATCTATAAATTCATCTCTTATTTTGTTTCTTAACTTCTCTTGATAACATATTTATTGTATTTTTTACACTAGTAATATTGATAGCATCTTGTACTGGACATTGGTATAATGGTTAGAGTGTCCGCCAATGGGCCGGGAGACCTGGGTCGAGTCATACCAAAGACTTAAAAAATGGTACTTGATGTCGCCTTGCTTAACACTCAGCATTATAAGGTAAGGATCAAGGGTAAAGTGGAGTAATCCAGGGAAAGGAGTAGCGCCCTCCCCTACATCTCAGTGTAGTAGCTATGAAAAGGGAGCCTTCGGGTCGCCAACTTTACTTACTTATAACCATTAATGAAAGCACTAAAATGTTCATTTGTTCAAATTTCAAAATTAAATATTTAAGAGACAATAAAATTCAGTGATATCTTTACAACTATTTATAACAATGGAAACACAATCCAATACCTTTATATATATAATTTTTATTAAATGCTTCACAAAAAATTAAAATAAAGGGTATTATGAAAATAAATCAATAAAAATAATTATGATCTGCAACAAGGTTTTGGAAGATGTTCAATAGAGCCAACTCTTATCTTCAATGTTTGACTATGATTAACTATACCATATCTCCAAGTTGGTGTCCTTTATATGTTACATATAAGAAGTAAGGATAGATACAATCAACAAAATTCTTCTTTAACTGAAGACACTCAACAACAATGAAAGTACAATAGCATTTCTTTAATCAAAAGTCATTTACTAAAAACAACTGTCTAATCAAATCTGCTAATATCAATTATAATTTACACATGCTTTTTTTTACCTTAAAGATAGAATGATACCCATTTATTAGTGGGATGACATGATTATAAGTCTTTTTTTCATCTATGGTCCCATTTGATCACGATACAATTGATCAATTTATGTTGTTCACATTAATCAACAAAGATAATCAACCATACTATATTAGATTAAGTCATAATTAGAATTATGCATAAGATTACTGTAATATAAAAAGTCTGTTGATGTTCAAATGCCAATATAAAAAAGATTATGATACATCTTATAGATGGTAACAAATCATTTAAAGCATTATCTTATCTTCTATAGTAAGATGTTGTAAAAAGGTTAAAAAATATTTATATGGACATATTTCTCTGTTACATTAAGATATTTTAAGACTGATTTTAAAATGGAAAGTATCTGAAAAGTGACTATTGTTAAATACCAGCAACACATTCTTGAAAAACTTTTTATAATTCCCATGTTTCAAATTTTAGTTTGCTTTATAGTTTTTCAAAAGTTTATAACTTTCCTTATAACCAAACCTACTTTGCAGTATTCTAAGGAGTGTTTCCCTTTCTTTCAAATTTAAATCTAATGACCATAAAATAACTGGCACAATTTTTCATGAGTACTTTGGTTTAAGAAAATATTCATGATGTAGTTGCATGTTTTGCAACTTCCAAGATGATACAAATGATAGGTTCTAATAATTATTGAAAAATACATTTAAAACATTTGAGCTAATTACCAAAATCTAGCCAGTAATATATAAAGTGTACCATAAAATTAATTCAAAAGAAAATATAGCTACTTTTAGAAGCACCAAAATGTATCGGTCATTTGATTTCTTTGTGTGTGAGACTGATCAGATTGGAAAGTTTGAAAATGGGATATTCTAGCCAATTCTTTAACTTAGTCATAGGGTGATAAATGTGGTTGATATAACAACTCAAAAGAAATCTCCAGAAAAGACTAGTTGGAATGTTATACTGAAAGATAAAATTTGTAAGAGAAGTGAAATACGAACTTGAGAATTGACCAGTAACTGAAAATATTATTAATGCTGAAAGTGGCAATTATAAATTTTCAATTTTGCTTAAGCTAGATATATTTCATACTTGCTGTGCTTGAGAGAAATTGTGCAGCACATTGCTGAACAGTTTTAGTATAATGTTGTAAATACATTCTTAAATGCCTTAACAATTTTCTGGAAAACATTTTTCTATATGAGTATTTATTTTCAAGTGACAACTATATTATTCAAAGGAGTATCCTGCATAAAAGACGAGTGTTATGAAAAATATGAAATTAACAGTATATTAAAGTATTTTTATTAGATTTTTATACTAAATGTATTGTTTAATGATTTTTGCTTAAAGCATTGTATATTTCCAGTTGCTTATTCTTTTAGCACTGGAAAACTAAAAATTGCTCAAATTTAGTGATTAAATAGAGACCTATTAAAAATAAGAATTTCAATAAAATCTCCAAATGATTGGTTTAGTTTAGTTTTGTTTTATGGCATATCAACTCTTGTGGGTTATTTAATGCCAAATCCTGTTCATATATGTGTGTGTAAGAGAGAGATTTCTAAGTGAATAGTTTGTATGTAACATTATTTTAAAATAAGCCAGAGCTCATTTCTTTGCACACAGTTAAATGGTAGCAAGTATTACTAACACTGATAATTCTATTTGATATGAATCATTTATTTGCAGACAGTTAAAAGGTAAAGCATTGCTAACACTAATAATTCTAAATAGTTTCAAGTATTGCAATCTAACACTAATAGTTCTATTAGCACACAGTTAAATGGTTTTAAGTATTGCTATTTATTGTTTGTATACAGTTAAACGGTTTCAAGTATTGTTATCTAATATTCATAATTTTATCAATTATCAGTCATTTGCTTATACAGTTAAATGATTTCAAGTATTGCAATCTAACACTAATAATTTTATTTGTGCACAGTTAAATGGTTTTAAGTATTGCTATTTATTGTGTGCACACAGTTAAATGGATTTCAACTTTAAGTAAAGAATAGCAGTGATTCTATTTAACTCATAACAAAGGATCTCCAAAGAAAAAAAAGTTTTAATCTGAGACTTTGTTTTTTAAGTTTAAAGCTGTTTTTAATAGCAAAATCAGAATGAAAATTTTATAAGATACAAAAAAAAAACAACAACTTTACTAAACTTTTTTTCAATAATTATCTCAATAATAAAATTTTAAAATAAATAAAGCAAAGATCACATATCTATAAATTTTATATTTAAAAGCAATGAGTGATCATTTTATTCAAGTTTAAAAATGAATTTACAAAACAGGAGAAGTTTCTGAAAAAAAAAAAAAAAGTTCAGAAGTATTTTTGATGCTTTCAACCAAAGGAATTACTAAAAGTTACTGTACTTTTTGAATTAAATAAAATTTGAGATAAAAAAAAAAACAGTGATAAAAAGTAAGACAGATAAGGTACAAAAAGAAAATTTGTGGAAAGTTATGATGCAATGTAAGAAGTGTTCAACAAATATAGCCAGATTAGTTGACATACTTTACCTTTATCTATATTAGCTAATACAGTCTATATACTATCATTATTTAACTGGCAACATACAATTTAGAACATTTGAAAAATTAACAAGTGTGAGTAAGAGTCACATAATGCATTAAAAGATAACACAAAAATTATTTTGCAAGAGACTATCTACTATATACTTATATCATTATAAAAGAAAAATTATGGAATAAAAAATTTCAAACTTAAGTATCAAATGCTTATTTTTCTTTTTTTTAATTGCAAAGTTAGGCCAAGTTATTTCAATATTGGAAAAAGACTTAGAAAATTTCAAATTCAAACTAGTATACTAATGTATTGTTAGATTTATATGAATAACATTCCATGTCTTATATCAGTAACAACTTTGCATGAAATAACAACATTTCTCCAAGTATTTATAAACTAAAAAATGACAGAAAATCCAACAAAAAAGAAGAGACACATTAGACAAATCTAAGTTGATGCTGTCTTTAAATTATTGTATTATCAGCAGATATTTGTTTTTTTAAAAGATTACAAAATAATGTTTGATGAAAGTGATAAATTTATTATGCATACAAGAAAAGTAAAAAAAATTATGCTAACTATTACATGCTACATTTACACTGGATAAGACTCAAAGTCAATGGTTTTATCTAAGATTAATGAAACCTGCAGCACAAAAGGAAAAATGACCTAAAAAAAAAAAAAAAACAACATTTCCTTCCGGTAATAGATCTTGTATTCATAAAATGCACAACAAACATAAATAATTACTAAATGTTTTTTGAAATGCATCATACAGATTTTGTTTTTGTACAAAGATAATGTCAATATGAAACAAAAATAACTAGCAAAAGCAACAAGAAAACTTGCAGCCTAAAAAATAACAACAGAGAAACAGATACAGCAGGAAAAATAGAAATTAGCTTAGAGTAAAAGCATTAAGTAGTCACTATAAATGATAGATTTAAGATATTAAGAAAACTTTAAAAGATAGAATTCTCTCAGATTTTATTCAAAGGAAGTTAGAGAGGAAAATGATCAATTTTTATTTTTTCTTGTATAGAAAATATTGTATCATAGCCCTCCAGCTACTCAAATTTAAAATCCCTGTTGAAAAAACACTGTCATCTGTAACATCAGCTAATGGAATTTTTCACTATTAGAAATGACACCAGTATGAACAACAATGTCACCACAGTTTGTTGGTGAGTGAAATTTTCTGTTACCAACATGGAGGCTTTTTTCAATATAAATTGACTCTGAAGACCTTTTTGAAGATAGTTTCTAACTATTTAGAAAAAGAGGTTGCATTTGTAAGTTCCTCTTATCAGTATAATGATGTATTTTCATTATTACTCTTATTTAATGAGAAGTTTCCTGTTTTGACAACACAGAATTTTTGCTACTCATGCATGTGGTGGACCATTCAATATGCTGCCCTTCAATTCTATATATAAAGGCAGTCACTGACCACAAACTTCAGTTTGCAATGGGCGTTTTGCCCAGATGCAAAGGAAGATGAACTCTTTTCCACTAGTACCAGCACATCTACACTAGATGTGTTCCTTGCCAGTCAACAGCCAATGCAGAATCCAACCAATTACAGCTGCAAACTCACCACCAGCCAATGTTAACATACAGTCTCGGTTAACTAGTGACATAATGAACAGGGACATCGATCATACAGCCTCCGCACACTGATGCATTCGCCTTTCCAATTGTCTCCAGATTCCTGACCACACAGCTACACCTATGATCTGCATGGAACACCAAAACTCTATTCTGATCTTCAAGACTCGTGGTCACTAAGAAATTTTAGACAGCCAAATCTATGCTTGTTTGACTGCACCGAGTTTCAACACTACTGAGTTTATATGGACACTATGCAGCTATATCAATTCTACAAACATGCAAAATCTTTGACTATGATTCACCCAATAAAGGCCAGGCATTTCAAATTTACCAATGTCTTTGTTATCCTTGCTTAGTTTGTTGTCAATCACATTATTTCTATAAAGTTTGCACTGCAACAATAGGGTTAGAACTTCAGAAAAATGAACACAAAATATGTTTTACAATCTCTTTAAAACTACCAGAAATTTTCAAACCAAAAGTCTTTCCTATGTTCTAATGAATTTACCCTCCAAAATATTACCATTATAAAGATGTTTAACACCATCAAAGTCAGAATTTAGGATTTCACATCAAATGTGCAATTTTTATCATCTCTTTTCTAATGGATAATAATTTTTCAAGTACAAGATACATTATTAGTATGGTTTTCTATCTGATTTTTTCATTTTTTATCCTCCTCCTCCTCCAATACAATCACCACCACTACTACAGAAAGATCATCCATTTTTATCTAATTTGTTTAAAAATCTCATCAACTCAAGTTGTAAAGTGAACAATATTTCATTTTTGCAATTTTAATTCTTGCAGAACTCAATTTCTCAAATGAGGCAAACTAAAACAAGACATAATCAATTTAGTTGTACTGACTGATCACATGAGCATTTTATCCTAATTTTCTTTATTGTCTCACATCTTTAAGTGACTGCTACAGCAGCAGTTGTCAAGTTGAAAGTTAAATGGACTTAATTGCTCCATGTTCTAATTTATGCCGAAAGTTAAATCATTTTAAATGAATCTAATTTACAAGTATATGACATACATCTAGAATGAGCGAAAGCAAAATTGAAAATAGGAAATGTTATAACTCATCCTTAATATCACAATAATTCATGCAATTTTATCAAGTTTCAAGGACAAAATCATATTGATAAAGCTACATGAAATTCATACAATCTGAAATAAAGTAGCAAACTTAGAAGACATGCATTAAAATCAAGCATTTGTTATAGCTGTACACAGTAATTTTGTGTTAGATAATCATTATCTTTATAGAAAAACACTGACAAAATAGAGATATTTAAAAAAAAAAAAGTTTTTTTCTAAATATAGTAAGAGATTTGCATCTTTTTTTTCCCATGAACTTTTGCTGATTTTTTTATATCAATAAGTTTAAATATTTCACTATAAATGAATGTTTATTGAGTTGGTCAAAAGTCTTATCTATAGTCATCAAATTAGGCAAATCTCATTTAGTGATAAACAGTTATTTTTTACTTATATCGTTCAATACTTCAATTATTGAGCTGTAGTCAGTGATCAGATAACAAATGAACAACAACATGCATAGTAAAGGATAAAGAAGTCTCAATAAAATGTGACTGACTGCTCTAAGTACTGAAAAGCTAAGTTAAAAGAAAAAACAAAAGTCTTTGCTTTCAAGAAGTCATTAACTACAAAAAAAGTTGTTCAGTAGAAAGTTGACCAAAAGTCAGTTAACTACCTAATTTTTTTTGTTTTTTCTATATACCAATTAAAATGAGCAATGTTCATAAATAAAGTTAGTTTCTTGAATAAGGACATGAAACTTTCTTCACAAAGCTTTCAAAAAATAAACCAAAAACTTGATAACATATGGAAATATTTTTGCTAATATGTAACTTCAGCTGAATTAGTTCTGGTTTTAGTAATATAAATAAAACAACTGTGATTACTTAAGAAACAAAAATCATTAAGATAGGGTTCTTTTTTTTTCAGTTATAATGAAACAAAGATATTACATTGTTTGTTTTTAGAAGCTCATTCAATAATTCAATGAAAATAAGCAGTAAGCTTTTTACAAAGAGAATGAATCTCATTTAGTGACAATTAGATGATTCTGTTGCTTAATAGAGTGTTTAACAAATGATCAAAACCATTTAAAACTGTGTACAGACACTCTAATTTAAACAATAAATTATTCAGATAATTTGACCAAAATATGTATGGGACAAGTATATCTAGAAAGCTTTAAAATGTTTTCTAGGTAAATCTGTGGAACAACTACATACAGAATATAGTTAATTGATATTGAAGTGCATGTGTGTGTGTGTATATATAAAATCACTAATGACAATCATGATGTAATAATTACCATTGTAGAAAATGGACAAGGCAACCCAAGTTCAAATCCTCAATGAGACTGTTTACATTTAACATAACACTAATACTTTTGGAAAAGGTATGAATCCAATTATTCTCCTTCCAGCTTTGAGTAGGTTAGATTGGATTCTTTAACCTTGGTATGGCAACAGTCTAGAAAAAGGAAAACTCTGAATAAAAATCTGTTAAACTCTGCTTTAAAAATTTGACCTAGTGTTGTATCCTGCTTATGTAGAGGAGTTGGTAAATATATATAATTACTAAAGCAAGAAAAAATTCAAAGCATTACTATATGGTATATTTTGAGGCCTTAAGAAGATATTTTAATGACTTTCCATACAAAGAAATGTGTATGAGAAAGTTAATATATTTAATTTTATTTAATTTTCTGAGAAATATACATTTAAATGTTATATATACATCATATAAGAACATTTAACTTGTTATCTAAAAGAGTGTTTCAGTGTTCTAACACCAAGTAATCTATTTTAACATATAACTTATAAATCTATGATTTAATTTCTGCCTAACATCTTAAAAGAGTAAAACAGTCAAACAACTGATGCAATAATAACAAAACTTTTATTAAAATAAAAAGGCAAAACTCAAAAAGCCTACTTTTGAGATAAAGTTAATTTTATGAACTTTTAAATGTGGAATTCATAAATAAGAAAATATCAAATAATAATGAAGAAAATAAAGAATGATATCCAAGTTATGCATAAATCTGACTCTTATTAAAGTTTTACAATTTGTGTGAGGCATTTTTATCATTCCAACCTTGGAACCAATGGTAACAAATTTGTTAAGGTAAATGTACTATCATTTCATCTATTTTTATTCACTCACACAAGAAAGTGAAGAGCCAAATGTTTAGCGACAATAGTTACTTGCCATATTTCACAATATATATTGTTTGGTTTGGTTTCTTTGTTTAATGTGTATCAAGCTTCATTGGTTATTTAATGTTAAAGCCACCCTTGTAGGACAGTAGTAGTACTATTTGATCCATATTGAGGGGGGGGTAAGGGAGTTCATATCTTTCCCAAAGGTATTAGTCCAAAAGTGAACATAATAGCATGACTGATGGTCAAACTCACTATGATGCCAAAGTCTAGCAGGTTAGCCCCTATGCCATGGGGACTTCCATTACAATATATTGTGAAAAATCAATATAGGATAATCCACATTATTTTAGATATTCTAACAATTAAGCTCAAGCACTAAAAATTTTGATATTTCTGAAGAGAGATATTTGAGAAATTATATCAACTAATCATTATATATACAAGTATTTATTCTTATCCAAAGACAATTCTAAATTTGGTTTGGTTATTTGTTTAGTGGCATATGCCATAAAAAAATATTTACCTATAAACTATTCCTTTACAAATTATATATAAATATATAGAGAGAACTTGTAAGTGAAGAGTTTATAGGTAAATATTTTTGTTTTTAAACAAATTATAACATATTTCATTTTGTTTTGGTTATTTTACTTTATTTTTGTAGAGCGCAATTTTTTTTTGCATGGTAACATATTAGGAAGTCATCTACTTATAGAGCACAATATGTTCCAGTGTTTATCTTTTTACTTGTATGATTTATTCTGATGTTAAAGAGGGTGATGGACAGGATGCTTCCTTGTGGGACTCCTATTTCCTCCTCTTTTTTGTTTGATAGTGTCTTACCCATTCTTTAAAAAATCTGTTATCTAATAGATTGGTTATGAAAATTGGCATTCAATCTCTCAGTACAAGTTCTCAGGTTTCTTTTTATGCTGTTTTTCAAGGCTGTATGATATACTTTTCTGATATCAAAAAAGAGTGTGATTAGGTGTTCTTTCCTGACAAATACAGCTTATATTTGGGTTTCAAGTCAAATTAGGTTATCAATGGGGCTTTTGTATGTAAAACCTGATAGGCATTTTGTTATTAGTTTGTTGGTTTCTAAATACCACATTAGACTTTTATTTATAATTCTTCTGAATATTTTACATATGCAACTGGTTAGTGTGATGGATCAGTATCTTGATGTCTATGGTTGACTTTGGAATTAGGATTATGGTGATTTGTTTCCATATTTTACAAAAGTTTCTACTGATCTGTTTCATTGTATATTTGTAGTTGGTATTTGAGGGATGTTTTTAGGAATCTTTAATGAATCTAATCAGGACCAAAAGCTGTATCATAGAATCTTTATTGCTTCTTGAAATTTTGTTTTGTTAAAAAGTTGGTCGTAGACTTCCTTCAATAGTCTGGAATTTTTGTTTTTTATTCTTTGATGAACAATTTTCCAAGAAGGTTTTGACCAGTTAGTCCACTATGTCTCTTTTGTTTTTTTTTTTGTAATTTTATTGTTGTTGTGGGTGAGGTGTTTGATTGGGTCATTGCTTTTGCTTGCTATTTTTTTATCATATCCCATACTTGTTTGATTTTTGTGTTTAGGTTTATTTTGGCTACATAGTTTTTTCCAAGTGCTCAATATACATACCATGTGTATGTGTGTGATTTGTTATTAAACAGTTGGTTCTTTATTTGTTTTTCTTCTTTTGGCTTTGTTCTTTTTGTTTATGTCTAAATTTTCTTTAATTGGATTCTTTTTAAATTTCTTAAGGTTTGTGCGACAGATTTAGTTTGTTTAGTTGAGTAGAGGTTGGACTTTTTGGTATATTGGCTTCAGCAATTGAGTGAAGTGCATTAGTGAAATATGTTATATGCTCCCAGTTGCTGGCCTCCAGTATTAACCTGGATTTGCATGAGATTTTGAAGCTTTCCCAGTTGGCTTTAGAAAGCCTCCAGTGGGGTATTTTGTTGTCCATTTTAGGTGTATAGCTTTCTAGTATGATTGGAAAGTATTCACTTCCACATGTATCATTGCAAATTCTCCAGGTGTAATCTATGTATGTAGTAGGGCCCCATATTGTTAGGTCTTTGGATTAGAAAGTTCCAGTTCCTAGGTGTAAGTATGTGTGTGCTTTCTTATAAAACAGTTGGTTCTGATTTAGTAGTGTTTCTATAGTCCTACATTTTTGTTTGTTTCTGCGCTTCCTCACAATACATTGTTGCTGTTGAAGTTTCCCATCAGTATGAAAAGTTTTGGTAGTTGCTGGATTAAAGTGCTTATTATTCTGTTTTGCAACATGGTATGTATATTGAGCAAAAAGTTGGGGTTCTAGGCAAGGTTGCGGAAACTGCAATTGCTTGTAGTTCTGTTTTTAAGGTTATTTTGATATGGAGTAGATTGCTATTTATAGTTATTAATGAACTGCTTGAGGCTCTATTAATATTTTTATTCATATGATTATATAATGTACAGTGTTTAATGTTAAGGGTGTCTTTTTCTTTTAGGAATGTTTCTTGTAGACAGGAAATTTCTCGTTGAAATGATGATATGAGAAGAATTAAGTTTGGCAAGTTTAGCCTTTACACCTGGGATATTCCATTGTATAATTGTGGATTTTAACATTTTGTTCTGTTTTAGGTTTTGTGTTCAGTATCTACACTTTTTACACTCTCAAGTCTATTTAGAGTATTGGCATTATTGCGTTTTGATCCTTAGAAGTTACTTTGTTTGTTAGTATGGTTTTGTTTAATATGTGGTTTTGGGAATGTTCCCTAGAGTACTCTACACTGTTATCTATTTTGGGATTTGGTGGTCTTTTTGATTTTTCTCTCATGGTATTTTTATGTTGGTTTCTTCCAGTGATTCTATTACAATAAATCTTGGGAGTTCTTTTATTACTCAGCTACCAGGATCACATCCTCAAGCATTATGGGTTGGTTGGTTGGTTGGTTGTTTGGGTTTTATGGCATATCATCCTTTGTAGGTTATTAAACGCCATATCCATTTTTATGCAAATAGTCAATTCTATTTCAAACAATTCAGTTTAGCATGAGTACACAGTTTAATTGTCAAAAACATTTCTATTTCACGCTATTCAGTTTATTCAAACAGTTCTAATTCAGTTATTTTAGTTTAGTATAAGTACAGATTTTGTTTACAAACAGTTAAATGTCAAAATAGTTCTACATTAAACAATTCAGTTTAGTGCAAGTAGAGTTTCAATGTCAAAAACAGTTCCATTTCAAACAATTCAGTTTAGCATAAGCACGCAGTTTAAATGTAAGTACAGTTTAATTGTCAAAAACATTTCTATTTCAAGCTATTCAGTTGAGTCAAAGAATTCTAATTCAAACAATTCAGTTTAGCATTAAGTATACCATTAGTACTTTTCAACCCAGAGATAGGGCCCTATCAAGTGCTACCACTGCCGGCCCAAGTGGACCTGGTTGGTTGGTAGGTTGAATTGTTGGGTTTTATGGCATATCAACCTTTGTAGGTTATTTAATGCCAAATTCATTTTTATGTAAATAATCAGTTCTATTTCAAACAATTCAGTTTAGCATGAGTACACAGTTTAATTGTCAAAAAACATTTCTATTTCAAACTATTCAAGCAGTTATATATAACAAAGTACAGTTTCAATGTCAAAAACAGTTCAATTTCAAACAATTCAGATTAGAATAAGTACACAGTCTAAATGTAAGTACAGTTTAATTGTGAAAAATATTTCTATTTCTAGCTATTCAGCTGATTCAGTTTAGTATAAGTACAGATTTTGTTTACACACAGTTAATTGTCAAAACAGTTCTATGTTAAAGAATTCAGTTTAGTGTAAATACAGTTTCAATGTCAAAAAACAGTTCTATTTCAAATAGTTCAGTTTAACATAAGCACACAGTTTAAATGTAAGTATGGTTTAATAGTCAAAAAACATTTCTATTTCAAACAATTCAGTTTAGCATAAGTATGCTGTTAGTTCTATTTAACTCATAGATAGGACCCTATCAGGTGCTACCACTCTGGGCAAGAGTGGACCTAGGAGTGATGGGAATGAAGGGGTGCTCTGTATTCTCCAAGGGCCCAGCATTACTGGAACCTCACCATCAGATTGTTTAGTGTCATATCCAGGACACTCATTGTGGGGGGGGGGGAGTCTTACTCCTCTGCAGAGGCGCAGTCGGTGTATTCTACAGCCCCAGCCGACTGGGCAATACACAGATTTAAATGTCAAAACAGTTTTATTTCAGATAATTCAGTTTAGTATAAGTATACAGTTTAGATATCAAAACAGTTCTATTTCAAACAATTCAGTTTAGCATAAGTATGCAGTTTAAATGTTAAAACAGTTCTATTTCAAACAATTCAGTTTAGCATAAATACACAGTTTAAATGCAAAAAAGTAAACTCAAGATACTACAGTTTAGTTCTATTTAACCCCTAACTTTAACCTATCAGGTGCTACCATTCCGGGCTAGAGTAGACCTGGGAGCGATGGCAATGAAGGGGTATGCTGCATTTCCCAAGGCATTACTGGAACCTCACCATCAGATTGTTTAGTGTCATATCCAGGACACACATGGGGGGAGGTCTTACCCTGCTGCAGAGAAGCAGTCAGTGTATTCTACAGCCCCAGCCAATTGGGCCAGCATTATGGGTTGTTACTCATGGCCAAAAGGTGGCTCTGTTGAGTGGGTGGGTGATCTTACACTTTTACAGAGCTGCAGTTGGTGTATTCAATAGCCTGAAACAACTGGGTGGGACAATCTTTAAAGTTTATAAATTGATAGGCATTTACAGAAGAAATATAATAGCTATTATCAAGATAATGGAGTTATGACTTTTGAATTAAAGCTACTCATAATTGTTAAAAAGAAATTGAGAAATTACAGACAAGTTAGAAAGTAAGGCTGTAGTTAATCAATATAAAATAAAAGACTATATACAACTCTTATACATGAATAATAAATTTAATGAACAGTTTTATTATTGGGATCAAAAACTCTTGAATGAATTATACAATGCAAAGTGTTATCTAATCATGGTTGTATGCAATAATATCAAATGTTTGCATAGAGTAAGAAAAACATCAAATCGTTGACTTTAAAGGTATATCAAAAAAGAATTAAAGATAGCACATCAAGTTATATATTTGAAATAACTGGAAATATTAGAGTATTTACTTACTTAACACCTTAACTATAGGTAGGATGTGACACAAGGTCAATTTTTCAGAGGAGTACAGCTGGTTTGAATTCAGACTTTTCCTTCTCCAATACCTGGTTGTTGCCCTACTATACACTCATAGAAGGAGGAAGATAAGGATTCATGCCTTTTCCAAGAATATTGGCATAAAGTAAAAACACAAAACACTTTATCAAGGATTACCGAGTCCTGGTAATGTTTGTGCAATACTATAACATAATAAAGTTGATCAGCATTAAAACATTTGATGTTCTCTTAAATAAACATTATATCTATATATATACCCACACACATACTACCAGTCAAAAGTATTTGCCCCTGTCCCATTTTTATTTCTCATCCTGAAAGTGACATTTTTAATTAAACAAATTAAGCACCACACAATAGTTTTATTGATTATACTAAACAAAAGTCTTCCTGAGCCCCATTAGATACAAATTAAGATACAAAAAACTTCTCAAACTTTTGATTCATCAAAATGACCCCTTTTTGCCACTATCACTGCTTCACAGTCTCAGCATTTTTTCCACCAAGACTGAAGATAGTTATTTTTAGCTTTCCTACAAGAGCTGCCAGAGGTAAGCTGTACTTATGGGTTGTTTAGGTCTGACTTTTTCCACACCAGTTCAATGGGATTTAAGTCTGCTGATTGTGTCAGCCAAGACATCAGTTGAAAGATATGCTGTTCCTCTTTGCTCTTAATGTACCTCTGGTAGAGTTTACTAATATGCTTTGGGTCATTATCTTGCATAAGTACAGATCCTTGACCCATGGGATTGTGTGATGTTGCAGTATGCTGTGATAGCCAGTCTGATTCAATTTGCCCTTCACTTGGTGCAAATTCTCAACTTTGCAATTGGCACCCCCCCCCTCACACACACACACCATAACAGAGCCTCCTCCATGCTTGATGGTTTGTATGATACAGGGATTTGCAGCTTTTTTTTTACCAAACCTATGCTGGCCATACACCCTCCAATTTGACCCAAAGATTTTGAACTTTGATTTGTCAGTCCAAAGGACTTTATTCCACTACTCTATTGTCCAGTCTTTGTGCACCTTGGCCTACTGGAGCCTTTTGACATTGTTTTGCTCCCTCAACAGTGGTTTCTTGAAAACAATTCTGCCATATAAGCCAGCTTCCTTGAGTCTTCCCCTTACAGTGGATGTTGACACATTTTTTTCATGGCATTGGTTCAGTTGTGCATTGATGTTTGGAGCAGTCAGCTTTCTGTCATGCAAGCTGGTGACTCTGATGAAATTGTCCTCTGCTCTTGTTGTTCCTTTTGGTCTACCAGCCATACTTTTGGTCTTTTGTCCTGTTTCCTGATGTCTCCTAGCTGTAGATCTAGTAATTTTTATTTTTAGTACTAAATAAGAAAAAAGCCTTCAAATCAATTTATCAAAAAGATATCTGGTTATACTAAGGTCAAAGTTACTGAGGAAGACTTGTATTTAGAATGACAAATAAAACCATGGTGGTACTTGTTTCATTAAAAATAACATGTTTAGGATGAGAAATAAAATTTTTGGAGATGGCCAAATACTTTTAACTTATAGTGTGCACACACACACACACACACACACACACACACACACACACACACACACACACGTGTGTGCATTTATTAAAAAAACTATTTAAAATAATGGCACTCACAATATACAGTTTTGTAATGAATCACGAAGTTTATTATTAAGGCTTTTGGGTACACAGCACATGTTCCATTATCAATCAGGGTAATAAAAACTATAACTGTTGAGAATGCATGTTGTGTGTTTCAATTAGGCAAAATAAATTATGTTACAGTCGTGCAATAGAATATTAGAAGACATTTAAGAAAATCACAGTTGACTAGACAGTTCATCTACCATTACTACATTAAATTTTAAACAACAGAATGTATCTAGGCATAAGCCCTAGAGATTATCATTTTGTGAAAAATAATTGAAGTGTGTTTATGCTAGTTATCTGACATAGCTCACAGAAATCCATAAGGAGAGCAGATTAGAAGTAACAAATTCTGCAGAAACAGTAAACAAATGGTAGCCATTTTAGTGATATTGTTTATTATCATCATTTCACTTTTTATGTAACATGTGTTGTAAAGAATGTTTGATTAATGATAACAAAGCAAAAAATAGTTCAAATGCTTCATGTATTTAAATGTCATGATGAAGCACTTTAAGAATATGCACTAAACCAATTGTTCAAGCACCTTTAAGGTTGACTGATTTTAACACCATGTCAACTTGTCTGGGAGTTGCATATATTCATATTTTTTGTCTAGTTTCTTAAGAGTATTTTTGCACACAGTTATATGGTATCAAGTATTCCTATCTAATATAAATAATTTACAAACAGATCTATTAGACCCATAGATGAGACCCTCACAGATACTACCAATCTGGGTCAGAGTGGACCCGGGAGTAATGTCACTGAAGAAGTACTCCACATTCTCCAGAAATAGAGCCTCACCATTAGATGCAGTTTAGTGTCATACCAAGACACTTTGAAGTTGAATTACCTCGACCAAATAATCTATAAAACTGGATTTTCAGAAAGTGCTACTCATGTTTTTAGTGGGAATCATCAGTGTTAAATTGGTTGGGCACTGGAAAATAAATGACTGCTTCTGCTTTCATGGAATTCCTAAAGGCTAACTTTTTGACATGACTTAAGAAGAAAGAGGAATTCAAACAAAAAAGTATTTTGGTGTATAACAATGCTCCAGCTAGTACAGCTGTTGAACATCACAAGGTAAATTAGGGTTAAAAATGACAGGTTTATAGTGTGGCTGCCATGCTTCCTGGATCTAAACCCCATTAAGAACTTTTGAAGCATTGTCAATAGGTGCGTTTATGAAGGCAGTAAGCAATTTGTATCCAAAAATGACCTTTAGAAAGTAATATTTACTGTCTGCAAAGTTATAACATCTGAAGAAATTCTCAAATTAACTTTTCCTGTTGATAGTAGACTGCTTCAGGTCATTAGAGAATGGAAATTATATTTGTAAATATTTTTTTTGTTTTTGCTATATTGCCCCCAGCATGTCATGAGCAGTTTTGTGTGTCATTTCTTTGAATAAACAATTGTTGGGTTAGTCATTGGCTTTCTTTTTTATCTTTACATACCATCACATTCACTTTTTGAGATGACTGCATAAACAGTGGAATAGAAAAAATTTTTTTTTCTATATTCAAGCACAAACTCAATTCTATTTCATGCGGTGACCTAATATTTTAGGATATTCCATAAATTTTATATATTTATTTATATTTATATAAAACTTATATTTAACCAAAATTTAGTGACTTTCTAATCTTTTGTTTTATGATTATTGCAATTCTTCGTTTTTTTGTATAAAATGTTGGAATGCACAATACAGTATTCATTATGAATTGCTAGAATATGAAAAAGTGTTAACCAATAGGTTTGGCTTGGTTATGTTTTATAGCATATCAACCCTTGTGGGTTATTTAATGACAAATCCATTTATATATATATATATATATATATATAACTAAATAAATGATTAGTATTAAATTAGATAGGAATACTTAATAAATAGAAATACTTGAAACCATTTAATTGGGTGCAAACAAATGAGCCAGAGCTATTTAGAATTAGTAATTTTATTTATCAAGTATTTCTTTCTAATTTGGTTTGGTTTATTTGATTAATGGCATGGGTTATTTAATGTCAAAGCCATCCTTGTAGCAGCAGTCATATTATTTAACCCATAGCTTGGAAGATAAGGAGGTTCAAACCTTTCCCAAAGGCATAAGCCCAAAAGTTAACATAATGGCATGACTTGAGTTCAAACTTGCTTACTTCAAGGCTACAGCGCACCCTTTTAGCCATAATGCCATGGGGGAAAACTCCTACCTATCTAATTAGATATTAATTTGTTTGCAAACAGTTAATAATGTTAATCATTTATTTGCACATCATTAAATAGTTTCAAGCATTGCTATTCAACATTGGTAATACTATTTATTAAGTATTCCTATCAAACATAAATAACTTGGATACAGCTGTAGAGTTTCAAATAATAATCCCTGGTAGAAAAATTCAACAGTTCTATTTGACCCATATATGGGACCATAACAAGTACTACCACTCCAGTTCAGAGTGAAACTGAAAGTAATAGTGATGAAGGGATATTCCACATTCCCTAAACTCCAAGACTGGAGCATTACAATCGGATGCAGTTAAATGTCATACACAGGACGCTAAATTGTTTCAAGTATTGCTAATACTAATAATTCTATTTAATATCAATCATTGGTTTGCACACAGCTAAAAAGTTTCAAGTATTGCTATCGCAGCACAATTGACCCTCAGCCACTGCCTTCTCGCATCTTTAAGATGAAATAGGGTTCGGTACTTGTTTACCACAACAGCAATTTAAAGAATACAGTTAGGAAAATCATATAGGTGTTAACATGATCAACTGATTGATTGGCAATCCAGCTGGCTGGAGCAGTAGAATACACTCACTGCATCTCTGCAGACGTAAGACCCTCCTCTCCTTTCTATGAAGGTCTTAGATATGACACAAAATCATCTGATTGTGAGACTTCAGTCCTGGAGCTTTGGAGAAAGTGGAAAACTTCTTCCTTGCCATTATTCCCAAGTCCACTCTAACTCAGAGTGGTAGTACTTGTTAGGGTCCTATCTATGGGTCAAATAGAAGTGTTCAATCATTTTAATATGTGTAAAATGACTGATGTTAAATTGAATTGTTACTGTAACATAGGAATAGTTGAAACCATTTAACTGTATGCAAGCAAATGAGCTCTGGCTTGTTTAAAATGTTATCTACAAACTATTTGTTTATAAATCATGTATATTTAATATATATGTATAAATAGATTTAGTAATAAATAACCTACAAAGGTTAATATGCATAAAACCCAACTAACTAATCAGGTTCCTCCAACCACCTGCCTAGCCAAGCAAGGGCCAAAATGGAGGATTGCAGGCCATGTGACCATTTTGACTGCCAGGTCACAGACTGCTCAACCTCCAGGATGCCATCCTCAAGAATTATGTATAACCACCCATGGCTAACAGGTGGCCTCATTAGAGGAGAGGAGTGTTTTACTTCTCTGCAGAGATGCAGTGTTAACAATTAGCTGGTATGAATGATGCATTAGTGAAGAATTCTTTCTGGTTAAGAAAGTCGACTACTGATTTGCAGTATCACAATGCTTGTTCTCATGTTGTAAATGCAAGGTAGCAAATAATTATAGAACTATAATGGGAAGTTTTTCCATATATAACATATTCTTTAGACTATCATTTGTATTATTCTATACAACTCTCTTTGTCTGATCATGGGTTTCAACAAGTACAAGATATAAAAAAACATTTTCAAGAATTAATTGAATCAAAAGTGGAATCATTCTTTTATGATGGAATACACAATTTACCTGAAAAGCGATGGAAAGCCAGAAACAATACTTTCATGACTAAACAATAATGTTATGAAATTATCTGAATAAAAGATTCTATTCAAAAGATGTTAGAAACTTTTGCATCAAATAAATAACAGTAAGTCAAAGTATTGCCTACATTATAAAACACTCCCTGCAAATAAAGCAGGGAGAGTCTTATAATGTAGGCAATACTTTCTTTTGCTAGTAGGTATTTTTTGTCTCTAACTTGTTCCCTCAACTTTTTTCTCTAAAACAAAATGAGATCATATGCTGATTTTTTAAAAAAACTTCCATGCATCTAATCTTATTGAATCTATTTTGGACTTAATAAATTTCCTGATGAAAATCAGTGAAGGTAGTCAATAATAAATCACTTAAGAGAACAGCTGGTTAAGTAGTCTGTCAAAATATGCTGGGCAATACTCTTTGAGAAAAAATATCAGAGTAGATAAATGGTATGCTAATCTAAAGGGAAAACATCTCTGTTTAAATCTAAGAATACATTGATTATACAATAGCTTGACTGAAAAACTACAGAAAAATCAATATAAGAAATAGATTCTCTTTTCCTTTAATTTACAGTGCAAATGATGGCTCTTATAAAAAAAAGAATGAGGGTGAAATTGGTTGCTAACTAGTTGCATATTCAATGGGATGTAATATTTGTTTTACATTTTAAAAATCAAAACTAAGAAGGAATCTGGATTTTTAAGAAAAAAGATTATATGTTGACCAGGTAAATTTGGCAGATGAATCAACCTTGTCATTTGCTTGGATTCCAATGTGACTTGGAATCCAACAAAGCACAATCTTTTTAATATTCAATAGATATGAATTTGCATAATAATTTAATGATTAGTGAGTTATCTAGTTTTCTATTTTTTAGTGCTGTTAATACTGATAATACATGTGGAAAAAAATGATTAATTTCTTCATTTGTATGGACAAAGATGTTGAGTGTCAAATCTATGACAGTGATTTCAGCACTAAAAATAGATGTTTCTGTAGGAAGATGCTTTTGTGCAATTTTGCTCTCATGCATTGCTGTGTATCCTGTTGTGTCCTTATCTTTAGATCCATTTGTAAAAATAAAGGTGTGTCTAGGATAGTGTTTTATGATTTTGTTTAGCTTTTTCTCAAAAATGAGAGGATTTGTAGCTGTTTTATTGAGATTACTTAGCTGGAGGTTAACTTTCAGTTGCTTTATTTTCCAAGGTGGAATGCTCAAAGTGATGGTATCATGCATATTCTTAAGTGGAATTTCTGACTCTTCAATGATGGATTCTATCTGCAATCCAAAAGATTTTATTGCATTTTCTTTTTCTCTGGTAGAAATCTTTATATTTTGGTTTGAATATTGTGAGCTGCAAAATTATAGAGCCAATTTCTTTCTTTCATATACAAAATTTCTACTGCGAGATATGCTGAAGGTTCCCAGTGCTAGTTTCAATCCTTAATGATGTATTGTTTCCAGCACTTTTAGGTATGATTTTCATGGTGACCTGTAGATGAAATAGTCATAGTCCAGTTTGGAGTGTCTGATATAATTTTAATAAAGTATTTTTATCTATGTCTCAGTCAGTGTGGGCAACTACTTTCATCAGCTGGATAGATTTATTCCATTTGACTCTTAGCTGTTTGGTATGAGAAATAAATATCAATTTCAAGTTGAAAATGGAAGCTGAGTAATTTATGTTGCTGCACCACTGGTATTTCCATGCCATCCAGCTTCAGAATTGGATCACAGTGTATTTCCCATGGTTGTTAGAAGTGCATGTATTTGGTTTTGGCTAACTCAAATCCATTTTCATTTGTCCACAGATTAATTTTATTCAGACACTATTACTATTGGCATTTGATTGTATGAATGTTTTTTGATTTATAACAAATCAAGAAATCATCCACTTACAATGATCCTTCAACACCACTATTGAAGCATTTCCCAATGTTATTTATCTTTATACTGAAGAGTGTCAGACTGTATGGGACTCCCATCTCCTATATCTTCATGTCAGAAAGGACATCACAAACCTGTGTTTTAAAATTCCTGTCTCTTAGGAAGTTATGCGTGAATATAGGCAATCTACCTTTCAGGCCAAGTTCTTTCAGATCTCTCATTATGCCATACCTTCAGGTTGTGTCACATACCTTTTCTAAGTCAAAGAAAATGGCTGACAAGTGTTCTTTCTTTATAAAAGCATTTCAGATGAAAGTCTCCAGACAGACTAGTTGATCTATTGTGCTTCTTTTTTCCTGAAGGCAAGTTGGAGGTTTTGTTATCGATTTTTTTTTTCCTAAATACCATGTCAGTTTGGTATTTATCATCCTTTCTAGGATTTTACGGATGCAGCTTGTCAAGGCATTGGGTTGATAATTTGTTGGATTTGAAGAGGAGTTTTGATTTTTGGCTATGGAAATTATGATGGTCTGTTTCCATAGTGCAGGGACATTGCCTGTTGTTTATGTATGGAGAAGAAATACTATCTTGTTTTCCTAGGGAGATTTCTCAGGAATTCATAATGAATCTCATCTTTGCCAACAGCTGTGTTGCCGGCTTTTACTAAGGAGTTCTGTAGTTCATTTATTGTGAAGAGCTGATCATATTCTAGAGTGATTTTTGTTTGGAAATTTATTTTTTCTCTTCTTTTTTGCTAAAATTTTTGAATGTACAGTTGGCCTTTTTTGAGAATGGGTTTAGTTTGAAAGTTTCTGCCAGAATGTTTGAAATTTCTGTTTTGTTAGTGGATTTTATGTTATTGTGGATGATATATTTCAGTGGGGTACTATTATTTCGCCCCAAAATTTTCATCATCTCCCATATAGTTTTGCTTTTAGTATTAATGTTTATTTTTGATATATAGTTTTTCCATCATCATCTTTTGGATTCTTTAAATGTTTGACAGGCTTTAGCTCTACAATTCTGAAAAAGTTTAAAAACTTTCCCTTGTTTAATTTGGCTTAAATTTTCTCAGGACTGCTTGATATGTGTCCTTTTTACACTCTTCATTAAATCATGGCTTACTCTGTCTTATAGAGTGAGGAGGTTTTGAGGATTCTTTTTTTGGCTATTGATAAAAGTGTTTTAGTGAAATATATAGTATGGTCCAGATTGTGGTGATTTTACTCTGGGACCAACAAGTACTGGCATAACTGCCTGAATTTTTCCTTTTAGGCTCTTTTAATATTCCAATGTGTTGTTTGTACAACAGGTTGGGAGGCAGAATTTTCTGAGATGATGAGAAAATGACCACTTCCACAATTATCATCATGAACTTTCCAATCATAATCAAAGTATATGGTAGATTCACAGATGGGGAGGTCTATAGCTGAGTAGGGACTTGTTTGTGGATGGAGGTATAGCATTTCTTGTTATACAGACATAATTGGTTCTCTTCAATTAATGTTTCTATAATTCTGCCCCTTTGGTTGGTTTCCTTACAGCTGTCTTGGAAGTTGTTGGATAAGATTTTTCAATTCAGATTCTTTTATGATATTGCTGATACATATATGAAATATATAGTTATTTTTCTGTGAAGAGTTGCTAATATAGCTATTGCTTGCATATTTGTTTGGAAGTTAATTTTACTGTATGTTAATCAATAATTATTATGTGTCACCAGAAACTATCAGTATATTTGTGAAGTGAAGTCTTTTATGTTTTTCTTTAAGGAAGGTTTCCAATAAACAGATGATGTCAGAGCAGTAAGCTAAGATGAGAAGCCCCAATTCACCAAGATTAGCCTTTGTACCTCTAATGTTTTCACTGGATTATTTTGTTAACCATGGTTGAATTATATTTTAAGGAGAGCTTGTTTGAAAGTTTTGGTCGTTTGTGGGTTTTGATCCTTGATGTCCATTACTTCCAAATATTCAAATTTGTTTTTAGTCAGGTTTACCCAGATTCTTGGATGTGACCCTAGAGAGGAAGGCCATACCTGTCTTTTTCTAGGAGTGCCTTTCTCTATATCTTTATTTCTTATTCCCGAGCCAATGCTTGACACATTTCAGTATTCCAGGGAATTTTTGGTGGAGATTTGGAATTTTCCGAAGTTATTTTTTGGCAGTGGTATGGGTGTTTACTGTGGATTCTTTTTATTTATGTTTGATTTCAGATGAGCATAATTTGTTTTTAGTTGTTCCTGAAATTTGGCACAAGTTTTTCAATAAGAGTTTTGTATTATCTGTTTGATTGTTGTATTACATTGGTGTAGTTGTTATCTTTTATGTATGAAATCTTCAGGAAATGTGTTCTTTTTATATTTCATTTCCATTATTTCCCTCTCTCTCTCTTATATATGCTGAAAGATCTTAAAAATATCAGATGGTTTTTTATCACTTAGAATATTTGGACTATTATCATCAGCTTCATTGTTATATTCACAACATTTCAGCCAATGTGTTCTTCGGCCTTCTTCAGGTGTTTCATGTTGAACTTGGGAGTTCACACTGAACTTTGAACTGAACCCTTTATTTAATCTCTGGGGGTATATTATTCTTATTCCATTAACCATGACCAGGTATAAGCGTTAAGCTACAGTAAGTATTCTTTGTTATTTACCTTAGTCAGGATTGAACCTATAACATCCAGAAGATTTCACTTAGAAGTACCTTTCAAACAAAAGTTTATATCTGTTGCACCATGTGTCCTGCTGGACAATTCAGAGTGAATTTTTGGAACTAATAAACCTAATGTCTCCATCAACTCATGAGATAATCTTCACTACTATTATCTATGATTTGTTTTTAAAACTTTGTTTATATTGCAATTCTTTTCTTTTCAATCAAGCTTTTTTGATTATTGGTTCCTATATCATATTCATCTCGATAAATGGTCTGCTTAACAGGTCACTGTAAACCAACATATTCATTGTTTCTTTAAGACATCTTATTCTCCAATGTTCTTCTCCGTCTATTATTTTAACTTCTTCCCATAATGGCAGAGAGGTTCCCTTTTCTTTACATATGTGGTCAGCCATATCTGACTTTTTGACCTCACCTTGATATACTGTTTTTTGATGTTCCTCTAGCCTTACTTTTAGTGGGTGGCAGGTCTGGCCTACTACAATTGCATGAGATGGAATACACACAATTCTTGGTTATGTTGTATTCTATTGGGAGCTTGAATTGGAATAGATATTTTCAAAGGATGGTTTTCTAGGCAGTTTGAGCATTTAGTTTTATTGGAACAATCTTCCTTTATGTGATTTGGGTCTCTTTGGCTACACATATTGAATGTTCTTTGCAACTCTCTTTGTAGTGTCCATATTTTTGACATTTAAAGCATCTTAAGCGTGCAGGGATATAATATATATATTATTCTACCTTCTTATGGACAACTTCATAGACCACTAACACATCGCAAAGTTTGTGCTATGATCTTGAATTAAAGCTTCAATGCACTCAATGTTATTAAAAACAGAAGACAACATTGTGCATATTGAACCTTTGATTCAAGATTTGATCTTCTGAAATCCATAAGAAGTTAGAATATCATCTCACTGAGTCTAAAAGCAATTGACTGAAGCACCTTTGACTTGATATTATTATGAGAAGAGTATTTATGTGCTCACGCACCAATTAGGCAAGTGCATCAATCTTAATGACAACTATGTGGAAAATTTGTACTGGTAACATATACACATAGTTTTATTTGCAGAGTAATAAACATGTTGGATTAGTAAATATTTATTCTTTACTTTTAGACATCTATATTTACAAGAATTAAGAAACTTTGCTACAAATCTTTCTACTGTAAAGGTTGGCAGTGGAATAAATTTTCAGATTAAACCACAGAAATGTTTATTATAATGACAGCGTATGTCTTGCAATTAAAAGGTCCATTATGTTCATTATTCAGTATTATCAATAACATCAAAGTTTAAAAGAAAATTTTATAAGCTATTGAAAATTACTTTTAGAAGATTATTAAAGCTCTGCATAAAAGAGTCAATATTAACTCTAAGAGTTGAAGACAAGTCTCAACAATAACATTTTTTAAATGCTATAACAAAAGAATGAACAGTAGCTTAGCAGCAGTGAATAGTGAAAGTAAATATATTCTTTAAAACACACATAACCAAAGTCCTATCTACTTTTAGTATTAAAATACAGAAACTAAAAAATACTACATTCAAAATGAAGAATATAAAATTAATTTACCATAAGCAAAAAAAAAAAAAAAAAGAAAAAAAGAAAAAAAAACAATAAGATCGAAACAAAGCTAGATAATGAAAAGCTGTTTTCTTAAGCTGAATTTCAACTTGTAAAAAAAAATAACAGTAGTAACTTTTACTATTCAAAGAATTTCTTCTCAATAATTGATTTGTGAAATTATCATTAGAGATTTAGCTGTTGAACTATTCAAACACATCTGTATATATAAGAAAGAAAATAATGCAGAAAAATTATACATTTTAAGCCGATGATTAATTCAGGAGAATATATCTATTCACGATTTCTTGAACAAATCTACAACAAAAATGTGTGTAAAAAAAAAAAATTGCACACTTGAACTGAATAAAAGTTAAATTGATTTCTGTACCTACATTAGCAAGAAATGGAAATCACAATAAATTTACAGCCTTTAAAAACTTCTCATAGCAGAAAAAAAAGTTGGAACACAAAATTTTAGCATGTTTATGAGAAAATGGAATTTTGTATCTTTAGTTGTTCATCAAATTATGGGTATTATCTAACATTAAAAGAAATAAAGTTATTTTATGTTTTAGGCTATTTTATTTAATTTCAAAACTTAAAAATTCATTAATAAAATCAATTATATAATTTCTATTTTACTGTTTATTTAAAATTCAAATTGATAAATAATAGAAAAAACAAAAAACTAATTAACTAAGACAAAATCAATTGTAAAAATTCCATTTAAATCTAAATTCCTTTATATTTCTTGAGAAAAGAATTTATCTGAAAATTCTAATATCTTTTAGATCTCTCTATCCTTTATATTTTTTCTTTGTTGAAGTTTTCCCGCTAATCATATAAAGTTCTTCCTTGTGAAATAAGTGTAAAACCTAAATCCATTATTATGTCAAATGTGACATGAATACAAATTTTCCTAACAAAAATAATTTCTGATGTTATGAAAGAAAAACTTTAAGAAGAGCAGTGATCAACAGCATGTAGAGTTGCAATTTATCCAGACAGTTTGCTAAACCAAGTAGATTAGAAAATCTAAATTTAAAATATTCTGGAGCAATTAACAAAATAATAATAATATACAAGTTTATGTTTGATTTGGCACTTATTAATTAAAATAGAAAATGATCTAAATATACTCATTTTACTTACCAAGCTTTAAATACAGCCATGAGTAATAAATAAACAGCAAAGCAGTGTGTTTTAGTGAGATCTTTTGATAAAATCCAATCATAAATAATGTAAACAAATAGAGTGAAGGTATAGTAGGCTAATTTTATATTTTTAAACCGAGACAGCTGTTATAAAGTTATGCATAAAAATATTATTTATAAACATTCCAACATCTCAAAATAAGAATTTAACACAAACAATTTTAATGGATATATAGAATTAAAAAAACATTTCCAGATTCAGAAAAAATACAAAGATAATTAGAAATAAAACAATACATCCCAAATGAGTTTTAGATATACACAGAAATTTTTTCGAAAAGATTTTTAAAAATTATAATGAATCCATGATACAGGTTCATAAAATATTAATAGTAACAGCATCATTCCTTGCAAATAATTGTTATAAATACAAACTAATGGTGAAATGAAAAATTAGTAAATAATACAGTTCCATTTTTAACATTCATTTTTGTTATAATACATGCAGGGCAAGTCAGAGAGAAGACAGAGATAATAATGATATTGGGATGGACAGTAGTCAAAGGAAAGATAAGTTTAGCACTTAGGGCTTTGGTTTAGCATGTGTGACACAGAGTTGAAGTAGTTGAAGATATAGATGACAGTTGTTAAAGGAAAGTAAGTTTGGTACTAAGGGCTTCAGCTGAGCATATGTGGTACTGACTAGCATTCTTTACTGAGACATCAATATTTGGCACTGATGTGATGGATGATAACATAACATCTCTAGTGCTACTAGTTGGAAAAGGACAGGATATGGTTGTGAGGGTCCCTTCAATGCATCTATTTGTGGATAACAGCTAAAGTGTTGAGATATGGCCCTGGTGTGGTGGATAATGACATGAGGTCTTTTGTGCTGCATGTGGGAAGAGAGGATGTGGCTGTGAGGGTCCTAGCCGTATGGGTTTGATGTCGGTAAGACGCATAAGAAGTTACTGGGTTTGATTGCTTGTGCAGTCAGGATTTGTATGGAACTCTATCAGAGAACAAGTCACAAAGTTAATAATAGCCATGTCTGGGAATTGCTGGCTGTGACAACAAGTGGTTGTTGGTCTGTTAGTGTGCTTAGCTGAACACTGGAGAAAGGTATATCTTGTTGACACATGAATAGACCAGTGCTTGTGTTACAACCAGGGGTCAGACACCTGTATACTAACTGGCTACCAAGAACAAAGAGAGAGTGCATATTATATATGTATAGATAGATATACCTCAGGGGTCCTGCCTTCTTATTGGTCAAGGAGGGTCATATGGTCTGCACCACATAGTGTCTGTTGGGTAAGCAGTTAGCTAGTGTTCAGTGTGGATGAGTACTGTCCTATTTTTTGACCTTGATGAAGAGTCATGAATCATGGTGAAATTTGACAGAGTATAACATTTTTTAATTCATACTATGAAAATATGACAAAAGGAATGTACAGAAGAAAATAAAATGGACTTTTTGTATATGTAATTAGTACTTAGATGTAAATGAAATAACATTATTTCTATTTTCGAGTATGAAGTGATGATAAACTAATAAATTAAACATGCCTATCAAAATATCTTGAAAGTAAAATAAATATAATGATAAAATTTACTTGGACAAGAGTAGCAATATCTTTATTATTACACAATATAATCAACTTTTGTTAGACTGAACTTTAGCTGAGAATCATAATAAAGACTTAATAATTTCTGATCATTGTAAAATAATTAGGGATGCCTGGGTTAAAAATAGAAATGTATCAGTAGCGAATCGACAACAAGTTTTGATTGTCTGAAAGAAACTCAGATGAAAATGCCAGAAGTCAATGGATACACGATAGGAGACAGGAAAGAGTTGGTTGCCAGATGTGATGAGGTAAAGATGAAAGTTGGCTGTGGGATATGATGATGTAAAGAGCAGTTGGGGTTGGACATACAGTGATGAGGATAGACACTGTGAGGAAGCACATGTCAGAACTACAAGTGGGAGATAATTCAAGATATCTGTCTGCTCTCTCTCTCTTTCTCTCTCTTCCCTCCTCATGACATGTTGTTTCTTTTGGTCCAACTAACATGGTCAACTCAGTTTCCATACTCTGTTCTTTCTTCCCAACGACTACTTAAAAAGTGTAGTAGCGAATAAATTTTTGTGTTAGTGAGCTAGAACAGGGTTTTTGTATATTTGTCACTTTTTCCTAAGACTAAGACTTTTTCCTAAGACTTTTCTTAAGACTACACACATAAACCCGTTCGCCACATGGTGGTACAAATGGCTATGTGTACTAGTTTTAGAACAAATGTCTATTGGGACCACATCAGCATGAACTTCTATTTGAACACTGTAGCATCACAAGCATCTATTTGTGCCATGCAATATTACAACCATACATTTGGCGTGTAATGGTACAATGTTTTATTTGTTTCAGTAACAGTACTACCTTCTATTTGAGACCCATAGTGGTACAATCATAACTTAATAGCACATGGTAAAGTAAGAAATAACTGACCCTAAAGATTAATCAAATGTATTCTATGGTACTGCATATGTCTGTTGCTGCACAAAACTGTCCAATCATAAGCCAGGTCCATAGATAATAATCCCAAGGAAGTGGTTACAGCTAGCATTTAATTAAATATTGATCCAGACATTATTACCATAAATATCTTGCATGATGAATTACAACCAAGTTATAAACAGTGCTAATAAAATGAGAGAAATATTATTAAATGATCTCTTGAATATTATCATGAACTGCTGAAGTAGTGGAAAGGAGAATTAAGAGAACATTTTAGACTGATGAGATAGAAATTAGGATTAATCTGAACTCAATAAGAAAATTTAATAATTAGGCTTTTATTCTAATTTTTCATATAAAAAATATTTACATGAACTGTAAATATAAAATTGTAGGACAAACTGACTGGAAAATCTCCAGTCTACCAGAGCTAAAACAAATAGAAAATAAAATAACTGATATTTCATGATAAAGTTCTTTTAAACTTAAAACCCAATTTAGTGTTCTGTTTCAATGGTTTATTAAAGACTACTTTTTCTTATTTGTGATTTAATTCTAGAATGTTGTTATCTTTATCTCAAATATTTTTTAATCTACAACTTGCACATCACAGAATTTGGATTTTTGTTATATATTATGAATATCAGATATTTATTAAAGGTTTCTATAAAAGTAATAACTTTTTATTTAAAAAAAGAAAGTATATAAATACTTTTTAAGCATGTATCTTTTATCAAATAACTTAAATAAACTAATGATTATCTTTATTTTTGAATGAATTTTCATATAACTAATATTTTAGTTATTAAGAGAATATTGTTGTTACCCTGTGAATACAAGAAATATTTTTGCAGGTCAGTGCAAAATTAAATTGCTTTCAAAATAATGGTAGACAAAACTAATAATTAAATTGATATATAAACAAGTCAAAAGTTCATAATATCCAAAGAAAATCATTTGCACCATCCCTCTTGAAAATCTTCAACTCACAAAGTTTGCTTGTAGGAAGATTTAGTTTCTCTTTGTGTGAACATGTGCATATTGCAAGACATTTTATTAGTAAGAGTTTCATATACATAGTGTTGCTGGATTGATTTTTTTTTGGGGGGGGGGACTGCTAGTAGATATCAGCTGTCAACAAATTGCTAACAAATATTTATGGACTTGCCCATCAGTAGCAGCAGTTGATTGGTCAATAAGAGATAACTAAAGCATATACAAACAAGACCAAGCTACAAACCTAGACTTGATATGTGTTCCAGCCTTGTTACTTAGAAGGTGTAACTTTTTGGATCACATAACTAAAAACAAGATGGCTACCTGAACTCCAACAGGTTATGGGCCAAGGCAGCAAAACTTTTTATTAATGGCAATGAATCCAAGTCTGAGTTGTAGGAAGAGAAGTTCCTAAGATATCTTAGAATTCAATGTTTACACCAAATTATTCTGTCATCACCCGATCAAAGTGATGATATGGACTTTGTAGAAAAGAATGCAACCATCTTCACCAAGTTCATTTAGTATTTGGACGATAAAAGTTGGTCATTAGTAATAAGAAATGCAAGAGACAATGGAAGAATGGAACATTATTTATCCAAATACCCACTTGGCATAAAATCTTAGGCCACTGTAATGAATCTGATATTAAAAAGTTATCCAACTTAGTAAAAGGAATGAAGATAAAACCAACACCAAATTATGCTCTTAACTGTGATATATGTAGTCAAGGGAAAAAGATATCTAATGACAGAAATAAGACTTTGGATGGCAAGGCAACAAAAATCCTCACACTTGTACACAGTGATTTAGCGGGCTCTATTCAACTCTTAGCAAAGGATGGTTATACATATGTACTTAATTTTATTGATGCCTATTCTGGCCATACAATGTTATACTTCTTAAAACACAAGTTCGACATTTTGCTCGCAACAACGAAATATTTAGCTGACATCACCCCTTGCGGCTATGTAAAATGTTTATGGACAGACAATGGAACTGAGTTCACTTCTGAACTTTTTTAATGGTTACTTTAAGTACGAGTAACCATTGAAAAATTTCAGAAGTGAACTCAGTTCCATAGTTCATAAACATTTTACATGGCTGTAAGGGGCAACGTCAGCTAGATATTTTGTTGTAGCGAGCAAAGTGTTGGACTTGTGTTTTAAGAAATATAACATTGTAAGGCCAGAATAGTCATCAATAAATGAATGTTCAGTGGTTCCATTTTGTTGTGGAGAATAAGAAGCTGACTGCTTGTGTTTGATTCTATTAAGTACATAGAATCAAACATGAGCAGTCATCTCCTTATTCTTTGCAACAAAATGGAACCGCTGAATGTTCGTGGCAAACTTTATTTTCTAAAACTAGATGTCTCTTTATTGTGTCAAAATTGCCCCAAAACTTGTGGGTTTACACATTATGGCTTCAGTGTATATTAGAAATTGTTGTTACAAGAAAAACCCTAGATGAAAGTTTTACCAGTTCAAAACCAAACTTGTCATATTTTTGGTACGATTAGTTTTTGTTATGTACAAAATAAAACAAAATTGGATCCTTGTTTTGAAAAAGGCATCTTTGTCAGCTATGATAAACCAAGTTCAGCTTACTTGATTTATTTTCTGGAAACAACAGCTATTAGACGAGTTGGGTGTGTAAAATTCATGGACTCTAATGATAATAGCCCACAATCGAAACAGGATAAAAATACCGAATTGGCAGACTATATAACCATCACATATGATGAACAACTGAAAGATAACTTAAACACCGAAGGGGAGGGGCAAATAAGACGAGATCCAATCAGACAGAGAAGAAAACCTGATTGTTTTGTGGTCAAAAATTTTGAATTTAGTGGAGTTGATTACTGTTATACAATGTGTATGATCCCCACAAACTATACTGAGGCTGTTAACTCTATTGACTCTGAGAGTTGGATTTTGGCAATGCAAAGGGAATTTGATTCCTTAGTAAAAAAAAATAATAATTTTGAATGGCAGAAGACCCCCCAGAAATAAAAATATTGTCATAGTAGGTGGTTTTTTACTATAAAAAATAAAAGTGATGGAAGTCATGAGTATAAAGCTCGATTTGTAGCCAAAGGCTACTTGTAAATATATGACAAAGATTATAGAGAAACTTTTGCCCTGACAACAAAGATGGTCTCCATAAGGTTACTACTGCAAATAGCAGTCCAGTATGACTTGTTAATTTATCATATGGATGTTAAAAGTGTATATTTAAATGCCCCCTTAGACTATGAAGTATATGTTGAGCCGTCAGAAGGCTTTGAAGGTAAGAATGGGAATTATGTTTGGAATCATAAAAAATCCATAAATAGGTTAAAACAGAGTGGTCAAACTTGGAATAAAACATTTCATACTTATTTAACAAGACAAAATTTTGTGCAGTCACCTGTAGACCCTGCATGTACATTCAAAATGTCAACAATCAAATATCCATTTTATTGTGGGTAGACAATATATTAATAGTTTCAAAAACTGAGGCAGACCTAATGCAAATTAAGAAAAGACTGAACTCAAGATTCAAAATGACTGATTTTGGGCAATTATCCTGGTTCTTAGAAATACAATTTGAATGCGAAAATAATACTATTAAAATTAATCAATCTAGATATATCAAGAAGATATTATTAAAGTGTGGCATGGCAGATTGTAAACCATGCTCAACTCCATGTGAAATGGATATAAAGAAAACAAGTGATTTAATAGATAGCAAACCTTACTGTGAAATTATTGGCAGTCTGATATATATAATGGTTGCAAGACCAGACATTTGTTATAGTTACTAGATTGTCTCAAGACCTAGCAAAACCAAATTCTTTCCATTGAACAAAGGCAAAGCACGTCTTATGTTATTTAAAAGGTGCAATCAATAAGTCACTAATATTAAAGAAATCGCAGAAACACTTGAAATTAAAAGGATTTTGTGACTAAGATTGGGCTAATCTAAGTGACAGAAAAAGGGTTAGCAGATTTTGCTTTAGATTGGCAGAAAATAACCTAGTGATTTCATGTAAATCTAAAAACCAAAATTAAGTCATTTTGTCAACATGCAAAGTGGAATTTATCACTATCTCTCATTAGCAAGTTAAGAAGCTCTGTATCTTAGAGCATTATTGAGAACTATGACAGAACTTGAGTCACTTAAAAACCCAACAACTATTCCTTGTGATAATCAGTCCAGTATTGTTTTGGCAAAAACCCCAGTTGTCCATCAAAGATAGGAACATATTGATATAAAATTTCAGTTTATACTTGATGAAATGAATAAAGGGTCTATTCTTTTAGAATACATTGAAACAGAGAAAAATGTAGCTGACGTGTTTACAAAGCCAATGAGAGAAATAAAATTAAACACTTTCAGAAAGGTTATAGTAGGCAATTGAATCTTAACTTAGTAAATTAGGCATTATTAGCCAAGTCGACTGGAGCAAAAGAATACATAGACTGCATCTCAGCAGAAGGGTCCCCCCAAATGAGTGTCCAGGATATGACAATAAACTAGCCAATTAATCCTAACAAAAAAAAAAAAAAGAAAAGAAAAAAGGACCCCCCAAAAAAACGAAATCACTAATTGTGTTTTCGTGTCAAACCAAAAAAAATTATATTAAAACTAATAATAAAAAAAAAGTTATTCGCAATCTTTGACTTAATTGGTATTTCTTTTGAAAATTGAGAATTCCATCTTATACCCGCAAACAGGGGTATGTTGGATTGTTTTTTTTTAAGCGGGGGGGGGGTCTACTAGTAGGTATCAGCCGTCTACAAATTGCTAGTAAATATTTATAGACTTACCCATCAGTAGCAGCAGTAGATTGGCTAATCAGAGATGACTAAAGCATATAAGAACAATGGAAAGCTACAAGCCTAGATTGTTCCAGCTTGTTACTTAGAAGGCATACCTTTTTGTATGACACAACTGAAAAGAGATGGCTACCCAAATTCCAACAAGTGTGATCAACAAGTTCTGAGACTTCTAGGAAAAACTTTATTCATACTTTATTGAAATTTGGCTGCTATCCCTTTCCAAGTAGTTACTTCGTGCAGATATAAACCCCTCCCAGTATTTCTACCATAACTGGAATGCTTCTTGAAAGTCCTGCTCCAAAAACATTTCCAGCACCATATTAAATTAAAGCTGGATTTCTTCCATAGCATCAAAATGGTGACATTATCAGCTTGAAAATTATCATTGGAAAGAGAAACAAACCACATGGCAATAAATCTGCCAAGTAGGGTTAGTGTAGAGTGAGAATCATTCTGTTGTAGCATACAACTCATACAGATCCACTTATAATGGATTGGGCAAAATGAGTGGATCCACTGTTTTGTTAAAGTATTCAATTTAAATCATACAAGTTTTGATTGTTTACACCAAATGTTCACTCTCAGACACCTTATAGTAAAACTTGGCATAAACAGTCTCGTCCTGGAGGATGACAATTTCAATGTTTATGCTCCTTGAGGATCACCCTGACCTCTTATCATCCTCCAGTGACATTCAACCACTCTCAAAGCATGTACCACTCAAAACACCTTACTTAACACACGGCTTCTTAGTCTGCTTCAACAATTTAAGGGTCTTTATTGTCAATTCCCAAAGTTCAATGCAGCATTTTATGTTTACTTTCTGCTCAAGCTGGAGGTCCATACTGAAATCACAAATGTCCTTATGAAATTGGTCATAAAAACACATACACAACAGGTACAAATGTTCACAATATGACACCATGTAGCATATTGACTCATAATGACTGTCATTGATAGTTTGTTCACAAGAGAGTCAGTTGAGGAACCTTTTGATCATACTACATATTCTAAAGTCATTTATTTTAGCTTTTGATATAAAGAAATAATCCACTCTGAAGGGGTTTTATTTTGTTAAATATACACTGAATACAAAAATTATATATACATATATATATATAATGTGTGTCTGTGTGTGTGTGCACGTGTAAACATAACATTAAAAAATATTCTGAGGATGTATTATTTATAAGAAATTTCACAGCATTTCAGTTTTAATAACTATCTTCAGGGTAAAGTAAATGATGTTTAGTGTTTTATTAGAAAAAATGATTCTCAAATGAAAAAAAATTCTTGGTGCTCTTCAATGTTAATAGGGATCCATTTTAAACTAGACTGACATCATTTTTTGTGCTAAATTTTTTTTTGAATGTGTGTGTAGTTTGGAAATCGTAAAAATATTGAACAAAGACATTATCCAACATTAACAGCATTCCATTTTTGTTTGAAATTTTAAAAAATAACTTCAGTGTAGTTTGAAATGGATCAGTATTAATATTGAAGAGTGCTAAGAAATTTTCATTTGAAAACGATTTTTTATATTAAAACATTAAACATCGTTTACATTGTCCTGAAAATGGTGTTAAAACTGAAACATTGAAAAATTTCATATAAATAATACATCCTCTTGCTTTTTCAGATTTTATATTTACATACCATCAGATTTATTTACATATTTCTTTCTCTTTCTCACTCACACACAGACAAATTAGAGATGAAAAATAAGGGTCTACATTATTGTTTTAAATCATCAGTATTTATGTACTAAATACCACAAGAGATAAAAGTCTTCTTTTTTTTAGAATATACATAATTTAGTTTGAACAGAGTGAGTGGGCTTTGGTATCGATGACTAGAAGGTTTGTCTTTTGTTGTATCTGAGTACCAAAACTCAGAAACACAATTTAGACACTTGTAGCAGAGGAAAAATGTAAGTAAAGTTGGCGACTGTAGTCAAGGGCGACCCGAAGGCTCCCTTTTCAGTAGCTACTACACCGAGGTGTAGGGGAGGGTGCTACACCTTTCCCTGGATCCTCATGCTGAACAATACAAAACAATCCATGATGAATTGACTATATATTTATCTGCTGAGCAAACTTAATAGAACAAATATTGGAATGACATGAAATACTAAAAGGGGAAAATTAGAGAAAAATCCTATCATGCAGTTAAAAAGTTAAGAATCCTTAATGTGTTGAAATATGTCATGAAAGAAAAAAATCCTGTCTCTCTCCTACTGCTGTAGTGACATGCACAGTCTATACCTCTCAGAATGTTGCTCTCCTTCTCTCATTCCAGCTCTTTACATAGAACTTGGTAACTCGCCTATGCAAAACACCACACATTTGCATAGACAAGCCAGCTACCAATCATGGTTTCTGTGCCTGCCCACCTCCACTCGCTTTGGGGGTGTCAAGTCGATCGACCGACTCATTACATGCCTCCTCTGATCTTAAGATCACAAAGCTCCTCAGCTTGAGAGAAGGTCCCATTTGTCTGGTGACTGCGTTCGCATATACACAACTTGCACGCTTGACATATTGGGATGACCACTCAGGCGTGAACACACATGCTCTGAGGTGGCAGATTTCCAGATTCATCTTGTGCACCCCGCCGTTGTGATCGCACACCGTGCAACTTGGGGCAGACTTCTTCTACTGGGCACTCCTCCTAAGCGGGATGATGGATTTTATCGTTGGATGAACACTCGTCTGTTGAGCTGCCATCTGCATCTGAACAGCTGGCCATATTGGTGTCAGCAGGTAGAGTACTGATGTCTGAGGCAATGCTCAGCAGATTCGACTTGAGATACACCAATCGTGCACTATCCTCAAAGTCACTTTCATCATCTGATGATGGTTTCGAACCTATAACTAGTTGCAGGTCTTTAACATGACGAGGCACGCCATCGACCTGCACTGACTGTGAGCTGATAATCTTGGTAACATGCCCCATTCTAAGCTTGTCCATACACTTGCTGTATAGGGTCTTAACCCACACTACATCACTAATTCTATATTTTCTTTGCGTGTTGCAAGGAGCCATTGGGATGTCGATTCCTCACAGCCATAAATGATAGGCATGTACCATATTAGCCAGTGCTGTTGTAGGCGAAACTGTTCTTTGGTGTTGCATTATACCAGTAGACCACTTCTGGGATCAAACATCACTTCCTGGCTACAATCACCTTTATAGACCAGTGGTTCCTCTCTACTATGCCATTTCCTGCTGGCATGTAGGCACACCGGAACTGAATACACACACCCCACTTTCTCAGGAATTGTGAGAATTGCTCTGAAGAAAATCCTGCACCATTGTTAATATTTTGGCAGGTTGGCCATGGTCGTAAAAGATGGACTCCAATTGGCGTATTAGGCTGGCAGTGTCCTGTCAATGCAGCAGTCATCAAATGGCAAAGTAGGAGGAACCACAGTCAATAGGAGGTGCCAGTGGTGTAATGGTTATCATCGCAGGAATTGGACACGGCGACACGAGTTCAAATCCTGGACTGATTGCATTTCACATAGCACTAATACCCTTGGGAAAGGTATGAATCCAATTATTCTCCCTCCAGCTATGGGTAAATATTAGAGCAGACTAGGTTCTTCAGCCTTCGTGAGGCAACTAGTCTAGGAGAAGGAAAACTCTGAATTCAAACCTGTTAAACTCTGCTTAAAAAATTGACCTTGTGTCATATCCTGCCACGCTTTGTACCTTTGCACTACCATCCTGTCGTCTGCTCTTTTAACGGCTGGGTCGATCATTTTCAAGAAGTAGAGTGTCCGTTTAATCCTGGGATGCTCACACTGTTCATGTATGCTCATCATCTGCTCTAGGTCTATACTGAGCATGGAAACAGTACACGGTAGCTGCAGAGGTTCAAACTCTTTCCAAGCAGCAGTCAACCAATGCTGCAGAATGCGAGTCAATGCATCTGCTCAGTTGACTGCCGATTTAACCAACGCTACATCCATGGAAAGGTTGCACTCTTTGATAGTTTCAGTTAGCATAGTGAGCAGCATTCGTATCAACACCTCGCTTGATGCCTTGGTGGTCAGTCCCACTCTTCTGATCAGTGCATCTGATATCCAGTGCACAATGTGTAGCACTGTTGCTTGCCATTGAAACGCCATGTTAATCCCTTTCAGAGTAGCATCTAGTTTGGCCAGGTTTATATGCTATGTGTCATTTTCTGGTCATAACCAGCAGGCATTTCCTATGATGGATCCGTTATCCTCAAGGGCGACATTAATGGCCAGTGATTTGGCATCCACCCAAACGATGAGCTTGTTCCTGTTAATGCACCATTCACCTTGCACAGGATTGTCTCGCATCACTCTCTCCATAGTTTCAGTTATTATGCATCTCAGGGTAATCTCATGCACCTCGTCATCCCATGTTGATGTAACAGAAGTCAGGTGATGCTTTATAGCTGCTGCCACCACTCTGAGCCAGCCACATATAGAAAAATGGCCTACTAGTTTTCCATACATGGAGAAGGTGCTCCAACAAATGATCACTGGCAGGACTTCTGGGACATCACTGCCTCGTCTCCAGTGAAGTTTCTCTCCATCACCACAGACATGTAGTCCAAGTACATTCGCCCCCATCCTGGAGTGGCTCTGGGGCCTTGCACACCAAGCCAAAGCATTCTAGATGTTTCTTAACTCTCTTTGAAGAGGCC